>CABHPQ010062697.1:0-23393 GCA_902168405.1 Peromyscus aztecus
ACGACATGTTTTTATACCTTTAATGCTTTCCTTAGCATCTAGAGAGAGGAGAAATAGGTGAATGGCTGTCCACAGGAAGAGACCTTTTTTGTTTTTTTAATCAGCATAAAATTTTGCACGTGAACAAGGAATGCTGTTGTATTATTATCACTGTGCTTTCTGAGGATCTGGTTGTAGAAGTGATACCTGACTCAAGATGCCAAGATAAGATGGTTCAAGATAATGGGAAAGTCCTACACATTCATTCAGTTTGTATTTAGGGGTTTGAGTTAACTTGTCCCTAGACTAGCACTAGTACATAGGATACTCTGATGTCTCTTCATGCAGGATAGTGGTCACAGGCTGCAGTTTCCAGACAGCTAGCAGATTAGGAGGGAAACAACACTCTGCAGTGTGCTGTGTTACTAAGTTATGAGGTTCTGTAGGCTAGATGCATTACCTGCATTTCTGACCTAATCATATTTTTAGCTTAAGAGGTCATCAGGGGATAGCTCGATTGTAAATAACGTATCTATACAAAATCTAACAGAGCTTGAGGTATACAAAAGGCTCTGTGGTACATTACCTGCTTAGTATCCACAAGCCCCTGGGCCTGAGCCCCGAGGCACCACACACATATTCAGGTCACAGAATCTATGTTTTAATCTTTGGTCCTAGGAGAGAGATTTACGTTCATGTTTCCAATGAAATCAAGTCAGGGAGAATGAAGAGACAGGATCAGTGGTGTTTGACAAATTCAAGTATGTACTTTTCAGTGGTACTGAATCTAGAATTAAAAAACTAACTCCCCTGTGGGTCAAATGTCCTTGAGTGAATGACTTAACATCACTACGTTTGAGGTTTGTGAAGATGGAATCATTAACTGTTACCTCAAATGGCACTGCTGAGAAGGTTCTGTCACAGTGCAGGAAGTTAGTGACTGTGTGTTAAGGAAGCACTGGCTTCTTGCTTTCCTTTTCCTGATACTGTATCTTTTTCCCTAACCTCAGATTTCTAGAAGTGGACACCAACAAGCAGTGACTAGAAGCAGTCTGGGATAAACTTCAAACACCCAGCACCAGCCTGGCATTACCGAACAATGGGAGCTAAGAAACAGGTAACCAGAGCCCTGAACTCTACAGCCTGGGCTTTGAGGGAACTAAAGCTATCACTTGTGAAAGAGGAGAATTTGTACAGCTGAACATTGAAGGAAGACAGGCTTTTAGAGTAGACACTTTTGTTACAGGAAGCAGTATCATTTGCTGGGGCCTTATAGGACTGTAGGTGAAGGTTTTCCTGTGTCCCGCCTGGTCCTGCAGCTGCTCAGACCCAAGTAAACACACAGAGACTTACATTAATTAAAACTGCTTGGCCAGTAGCTCAGGCTAACTACTGACTAGCTCTTACACTTAAACTCAACCCACTTCTGTTAATCTATATGTTGCCATGTGTTCCGTGGCTTTACCTGTGTGCCATTACATGCTGCTTCCTGGACGGTGGGCTGGTGTCTCCTCCTCAGTTCTGGTTTTTTTTTTGTTTTGTTTTGTTTTTTCCTCTTCTCAGAATTCTCCTTCTCTGCTTATTCCGCCTATACTTCCTGCCTGGCTACTGACCCATCAGCGTTTTATTTATTAACCAATCAGAGCAACACATTCACAGCATATAGAACATCCCACAGCACCTCCCCTTTTCTGTAATCAAAAAGGAAGGGTTTAACTTTAACATAGTATAATTACATATAACAAACAGTTATCAAGAAAGACTTACAGTTACAATATCTAGTCTATTTGTATTTTGTAAAATTAAAGAAAATATTCTATCTATCCTATATTAGTGAGTAAAGTTTCATATCTAATTTATCTTTTATCATAACTAAGTAAAATTATAACTATCTAGTCTTCAACTACATCAAAGACCTCAGAAGGATATAATATTACCTAAGTAACCAGGAAGTACATTGTAAGCAACTTCCATAAATCTAGAATGACAGTGATAGCTGGCTGCCTGGACAGTCATCCAGAGTTCTTCTGTAACATTAGGGCATCCATTCTTCAGCCAACAGGCCTAGAGTCTCTCAGTTGCTTCTCTGTATGTCCTGTAGAATGTCTGGCAGTTTCCTCTGTGAAGCAGGAACCTGAAGAACCATCTTGCCTTGCTGTTCTGCCCTTTCATTGGCTCTTAGCCCAGCTACCTCACTTCCTTGTCACTGACTGTCTGTACAGACCTCCGGGTCTCTATGGTTGGTACTGGGATTAAAGGCGTGTGTCACCACACTTAGTTGTTCCCTAGTGTGTCCTTGAACACACAGACTCTGCTTGCCATGTGATCGGGATTAAGGGCGTGTGCTACCACTGCCTGACTTTTGTTTATGGGCTGGCTATGTCTTCTGATCTCTAGGCAAACTTTATTTATTAACATACAAATAAAATTTCACCACATTTCAGCACAAATAAAATATCACCACATAGGACCTCCCTATTTGCCTAGTGCCTGGGAGGTAGAGAGTCACAAGGAGTCCCATTAATCTTGGGGACCAGGCCAGAAGTGACTGAAACCAGAAAGAGAAACCACTAAAGACATACTGCTCCGTGGAATAGTTAGCATGTTAGCTGCTCTACAGGAGCCAGAAGAAAGATTATAGTAGAGGAGTTAAGGATGGCTCAGTGTGTAAAAAGTACTTGTACAAACATGAGGACCCAATGTTCTTCAGTCCCCACGTAAAAACAAAACAAAATAAATCCCACAAGAAGGCCAGGCGGTGGTGGCGCACACCTTTAATCCCAGCATTCGGGAGGCAGAGCCAGGAGGATTTCTGTGAGTTCAAGGCCAGCCTGGGCCACAGAGTGAGTTCCAGGAAAGGCGCAAAGCTACACAGAGAAACCCTGTCTCAAAAAAACCAAAATAAAATAAAATAAATCCCACAAGAAACTAGGTGCAGCAGGATAATCCCAGAGGCTTTCTGGCCAGATAACTCTTGTTGCATTGGTGATCTCCAGGTTCAATGAGAGATTTCTCAAAAAACTAAGGTAGAGGAAGACATGCTTGCATGTAACAAGATTACCAGTGAAGTCCGACAGTGGAAGGGAGAAAGATCAGGTAGAGAAATGCAAGACCACAGCCTCTCTGAGGTCTCTTACCCAGTCCCCTGTCTGTGGAGCTAGTGGAACTTCAGATTGTCCCAGGCCAAACAAAGGGGGGAAAAAGGAATTACAAGATTTTGTCTATCTCCCATACCACCCTAGCATCCTTCACAGATTTTGTGAGAGTAGCCATTAATTTTTTCACTTCTCTATATTCAGTGATTTCCTTCTTTGTGTCATCCTCTCCTTTCTGTAAACCACAGCTCCTGACTTTGTGCCCTTCTTCATATTTGTTCTTTCCTTTCATGGCATTATTTTTCTCTTGGGTTTGAATTCTCTAAATCTTGAGAATGTGTCAGTGTTTAGTCCAGGTGAGAACATTACACACTGCTGTGCATATACTGCCAAATAGGATCCTTCATCTAAGCTGGTGACCTTGGGAAAACTCTTGGCATAGAAGCTCAGGGGTACAGACAAAAACCACATTGTCAGGAATAGGTTAGGGGAACCTGGTAATATTTGCTTTGGCTACACACTTCACGTATTTGGTTATGAGTTTGGGCTATGGTCAGGATCCTAGAAAATCCTGAATGTGTTGCCAAGGCTGATGTTACTGTTTAGAGGGTCCCTAAGCAGACACAAAGTCAGGGCAAGATGGTGTTATCTCAGACACTTGAAGTCTATGTATTTACATTCTCGAGTCTTCCCAGCCACTCCAGATACCAATCACTTATGAGGACGTGGCAGTGGATTTCACCCAGGAAGAATGGGAATGTCTGACTGAGAAGCAGAAGGCTGTTTACCAGAATGTGCTGTCAGAAACCTTTAAGAACCTGACATTTGTAGGTAAGAGATATGACTAGCTCGATGCTCTCCCTGTCCTATAGCCTTAGAATATGTATTTGATTTTTTTGCTCAGGTAGATCAAAGTTGGCTCCTAGTTCTGTACCTGGAAGATCTGAGTTACGAAGTTCAGGGGTAAAAATCAAAGGAATGAAGACTTATATGACGAGCTGGGCGTGGAAGTGGAGGTAGGAAGACCGTAGGTCAAGGGTGATTCTCAGCTTTATGGCCAGCCTGGACTACACGGGAAAACAAAACAGAAAAGCTACATAGGCCCAGAGAGTGACTCAGGAGTTAAGAGAGCACTTGTTCTTGCAGAGGACCCGAGTTCAGTTTGCAGCCCCCACATGGTGGCACACAAACATTTGTAACTCCAGTTCCAGTGGTTCCCCCACCATCTTCTGACTTCTGTGGGCACCAGGCATGTATGTGGTATACATACATATATACATGTAGGCAAAACACTCAACACGCACACACAAAACAAATTAAAATAAACCTGAAAACAAAAACACCCTGTAGAAAGACAATGTTTTTTTGTGTGTACATATATGTGTAGGTACACTTACGTGTTCACATGGAGGCCAGGGTCAACTTTGAGCCTTCATTCCTCAGGACACCACCCACCCTGTTCTTTTTGTTTCTGGTAGAGTCTCACTAATCTGGAACTCACTGATAGAGCTAGGCTAACTGGCCAGTGAGCCCTAAGGATCTGCCTGTCCCTGCTTCCAGACACAGGCATTACATCCAAGTACTACTACACCTGGCCTTTTTGTGTGTTCTGGGAATCAAACTCAAGCACTCATGATTGCATGGCAAACATTTTATCTACTGAGCTACTTCCCCAACCCCGAGACACACTTTTATCACTATCACCATATTGTGAAAATAAGCAAATTTGCCTATTCAAGCCTGGTTTGTTGACAAAAGCCTATAATCCCAACACTTCTGGAGCTGATGCAGGAGGATCACAAATTGGTTAGAGAGACTGAGGCCATCTTGGACTATATAGTGAAACTATCTCAAAAAACACCTGCCTATATATCCAACCAATATTTACTTAGTCTTGTGTGCAAGACATTATATTAGAAGCTGCCTATTAAAATACTTTTTTTCCTGCAACCAAGTGTTTTAGATTAATGTTCCTTAAAAACAAAAACAAAACCCCACATTTTTTGGGTTTATTTTATGTATATAAATGTTTTGCTTACATGTTTGTATGTACACTATTTGTGTGCCTGGTATCCATAGAGGTTAGAAGAGGGCACGGGATCCCCTGAAACTGGAATTATAGATGGTTGTAAGCCACCATGTGGTTACTGGTAACAAAATCCAGATCCTCCACAGAGTAACAAGTGCACTAAACTGCTGAGCCATCTCTCCAGCCCTAGATTGATGTTCTTAAAGCAGGCACGTAAGAGGTTGCCTGTTCTCTGCGTAATAAATAAAGGGTCGTAGTATGGGACCAACTTGTTTCATTTCCACACTGCAGATAGTCATGGTAGTGCATCTCATCACTCGGAAGAATGGAGAGTTCAGAGCCAGCTTGCACAGTGAGACAAAGACAACAAAACTATGCCTCCCACCCACCCAAAATATAACTCCACTCACAGCCAAAATATTTTCTGCCTAAACCAGATCAGAACACCATGCAAAATGGAAAAGGACGGAGGAGATCAGGATTCCATCCCCCAAAGACAGCAGGTAGGAATGGCCGAGGAAGCAGGGTAAGGTAGCTCACGTCTGTAATCCCAACACCTCAGCTTCGTGGTGTATTTGAGGCCCTGTCATCTCACAAAACCACAGGCCAGCAAAATGGTTCAGTGGTTAAAAGTGCCCCGCCATCAAGGCTCACAACTGGAATTTGACATATACTTGGAAGGAAGAACCAGTCCCACAAGTTGTCTGCTTACTTCCATAAGCATGTTGTAGCATGTATATACATGCACACATGAATACAAAAATAAAGTGTAATTTTAAAGTTGAAAAAAAAATGCAAAGGAGAGAGGAAGGTAAAAAGGGCCGAGGACAATTATAGAATTGTCCTACAGGATCCAGGCTCAGTGTATCATCACAGTGTCTTTATACCTTTCCACCCTGATTAGATCTGGGACTGGAAGAAACCTTGAGAGCAAAGGTTTAGGTCCACTGACTTCATGATGAATAGCCAAGACTTTCAAAACAAGGAATCTAGTTTCTAGGAATTGAGAGATTACATGTGGGTCGCTTATGTCAGGATTAACCTTCGATTAACAATTTCTTCCCAAGAGAAAGTGAATAAGCAATGTTGACCCTGAGAAGGGTAGGCTTGTTCCTGAGATAAGAGTAAGGAATTGAGAGGAATAATTTAGGGTGGCCACGTACCTGGTCTGAGACAGTTGTGCTGTGTTGCTTCTTATCCCAGTTCAATTATTAATAATTAATACCATCACTTTTCACCCCAGATTTACAAGACAAATAGTCTCCCTTGGACTGGAGATGCAGCTCACTGGGGGAGCACTTGCATGCCTGGTCTGCCTCCCCAACACTGGGGATAAAGTTTTCTATTCTGAGGGGTCTTGTTTCAGTGGTATCCGAAGCTACAACCACACATAGCACTGGGCCCAATTTATATGTTTTTTTTGTTTTTACAGAGCTGGGAACTGAATCCAGGGGCCTTGCATGTACTAGGCAAGGGCTGAACTACTGAGTTACATACTCAGCCCCTGAGTTCTGCTTTTTATACTAGACACAGTAATAAACCAAACTAAAATACTAATAAAATAGATTAATTATAATCTACATTAAAAAGTTATGTGAGGGTTGGGGATTTAGCTCAGTGGTAGAGCGCTTGCCTAGCAAGCACAAGGCCCTGGGTTCGATCCTCAGCTCCAAAAAAAAATTAAAAAAAAAAAAAAAAAGTTATGTGAATGTGGTCTTACAGTAGGGAATTCTCCCTTTAATATTTTTGGACTGGCTAACACATGTGAAATCAGGGATGAGGGGAGATTATTGCTTACCATATGGTCTTGTCATCTGTGGGAATATGAGCAATATTGAGAATGAGAAGATGGATTTCAAAGATGTAAGCTAGCATTTAGATATTTGAGATCATAGGAGATTTCTATGAAATTTTTACTAGCTTTTATTGTTTTTATTTATTGGTTTTTTCCTATTTCTATCCTATAAGATCCAAGGATGAACAGTTGAGTTTTGAAGGTTAGGAAAATGGAAAGTGACTTGCACTGAGTGAAAATCTTGTGTTGGTGATGTTGTCTTGTTAAACTGTGTATTTTGCCTCCTCTACCACAGGACACAAGAGAAAATCTCAAAAACCTAGCTCAAACCTGGAAGATGAGGAGAGAGATGATGAAGAGAAGACCTCTCATGCTTGCACAGGGATATTCAAAGGTGGACCACTCTATTTCTGTCTGACCTGTGGCAAATGTTACAAAAAGTACACCAACCTCTTTAATCACCAGTTTCCTTTGAAGGCCCAGCAGACTACTGGCCACAAAGCCCTCGGCTCCAAGCCCCAGAATCATAGAGGGAGGCCTTTCGCTTGTGAGCTCTGTGACAAGAATTACCGTGATGCCTCTGGACTGAGCCGTCACCGACGTACTCATTTAGGTTATAGGCCCAGTTCGTGCTCTGTGTGTGGAAAACGCTTCCGGGATCAGTCTGAGGTCAAACGCCACATGAAGGTACACCAAAACAGGAAGCCAGTGGCTGGCAGCCAGGAGCATAAGGTGAAGGCTCCACGTACATCACCTAGATCCCAGGCTCCCATCCTCAGGCACTCGAAACTGATCCAGGGACCAGTGGCCAGGACTAAGACAAGGAACAGCAGAGCCTCATCCCTGAATGTCAGATCCAACCCTATTCCAGTAAGATGCTCTAGAAGAAAGATCCGCTGCCCCTATTGTTCGGTACGTTTAACCAGGAAGACCTATTTCTTAACCCACCTCAAGTTCCACTTCAAAAATCAGCCCAACCAATACTTGAGTTGCAAGGAGTCCTCCAGGTCGTCTGTGATGGTAGGCTCCCACCGGAACACCCACCGGAAGCAAAATGTCTACTGTTGCCCCATCTGTGACATCTGCTTTAGGGGGAAGGAAAGCCTGCTGGATCACTTGTGCTGTAAGAAATCAGGCAGACCCATTAAGTGCTGGGTGATCCTGGGTCATTTGCTTGGCTTTCTTTTTGATCCCTTGTGTCTGGGAAATACTTCAGTAGTAGAGGAGTCCTCGGAGGAGGACGAATGAAAAAATGAAATCCAATGCAGGAAGACAAGATGAAATACGCATGCAGTGAGAATCCTGAAGCATAAATAAAAGACCTGTTTGGGGCTGGTGAGATGGCTTAGTGGCCAAAGGAGCTTGCTACTCAAGTCTGACCTGAATTTGAGCCCTGAGACCATTGTGACAGAAGGAAAGAACCTATTCCTGACCTCACACATGTCCCACCCCTCACATCTCTCCCCACCCCCACAAAATAAACATAATTTTTCAAACTAAAAGAAGGGGGTCATCTCAGTCTTGGCATTTGGTTTTTCTGAAGACTGGCCTCTGGGCTCAGGAGGTTTGAACAGGAGAGGTGAGTGGATGATGAAAGACTCAACGAGGAAAAGGAACGGAAGTGTGCACAGAGAAACTTGTATTATTAATTAGCACCTAGCTTGTTCGTGTCTGGTAGACCATCAAGTAGTAATTGTTGATAAAAACAGTGGGTATTCTGGGAGGAATGAGGACAGGAGAAAATGAGAGGTGGGAGTACAAAGGACACAGAGGGAAGTAGGAGGGAAAAGACAGGACACCCGATTCTCAACCTTGTTCCTCAAGCTCCTCCCATCCACAGGCTGCCCAAGCATGGTGCTCTGATCCATGTTCTTTAGATCCCATCTCCGGGTTTGGGTTCAGGCTCCATAGTCATACACTGGCTCACTTAGCTTCCCCAATATTGTGGGCTCTACTGTGGTCTTAGAGAAATGTCCACCATTTGCACAGTTGATGTTCTGTAGTTCATAATGAGGTGCTGGATGTCCTGTTTGACACAATCACTCCTGTATTGCTCTGATACACAGGTGTCTTCTGATAGACTGCCTGGCCTTAGCTGTGGGGTACTTTCTGGAGGGAAACTGAGGCAGGAGTAAAAAGATATAGGAGGCAAAAATTAGAGGAAGAAAGGAGCTGAGGAAAGGAAAACAGTTGAAGAGAAATCAAATTCTATTTGGAATCCAGAGTGTTTCTGTAGCTGTAGATTGGAAAGTGCCTATGGCAAGAGGCCAATGAGAGACATCCCCAACGACCTGTCTCTTGGCCTGCCAGGCTCTCCTTTGCTCCAGGAAGTTGATGACTCAAAAAGGGTTTCCTAGAAGAAAGACAAGATCAAAAATCTGCCAGTGGTTTCTTTCATGAAGTGATTGAACCTAGGAGACAGTCCCCAGGGGTCATGTTATCTCTGCCTCTCCCACCCCCTAGGTTGGTCTTGAAGGTGAGGTTCAGGAAAACTATTACGGAGAATGTCAAAGGAGACTGCAGAAGTGGGATTCTGGCCAAGGGGCACTGAAGGATGTTAAGTCAGCAGGTAAGAGTGGCTCAGCAGCCTCTCTGGCACTGAAAACTTGTTATTCCCTTTCCCATTCCCTCACAGGAGAGGTCATTCCTGTCCTGTCCTTCCTGGCATTATGGTCCCTCAGTAACCATCTTCCCTAGGCTGGTTTTCTTGTTCAGTTTAGAAGAAAGGAGAAAGGTTGGGTATGGTGGCACATGCCTGTGATCCTAGCACTTGGAGACAGAGGCAAGAGGATTGCCATAAGTTCAGACCAGGCTGGTCTACATAGTGAGTTCCAGAGGTGCATACTGAGACTGATCTCAAGAATGGAAAGGGGTGTTGGGGAGAACTTACTTAGCTCTTCAAGAAACTGTCCTGCAAACAAAGAAAAATGAGTAGGTGGGTGATCAGCAGGAGATTCCCCCCAATAATACCTCATATCCTCCCTAGACAACCCTTCCCTTCCACTAAGGGACCCATGCACCTCATTAAGTGGTTCTCAGTTTTTCTGAGAATTCTGATGGTTAGCATAGGGACACAGGAGAAAGGCAGTCCCAGCCCTGGAATGTAGAACCTTGGTTCCACTCTTTCCCATTCTGGTCTGCCTGAGTTCCCTGCTGCATAGTGGTTCTGTTTGCTGCCCAGACACTACACCTGCTAGTCTTCGGTGCAGCCAGTTGTAGCAGATGATCAAGGCAACCAGGGGTCCAAGAACAGGCACAATAACAAACAGTGTTATCTTCCAGCAGGGCACCATCAGGAAGTGAGGATCTGAGTGGTAGAACAGAACAGAGTGTTTCCCTCTATACCATACCCACTCTTAAACCTGAAGCCCTCAAACACCGAAGGACTCTGGGGACAAACTACAGAGTCCATGAATTTGGATGAGGTGCACTGTTTTTATTTTCATTAACTTCTAATTGAATTTAGCTTTTCCTTTTTAGCTGATTTTATTTAGCATACAAAATAATGGGTTGCATGACACTTAACATTGTTTATATTCAGCTACTCACTAACCCTTCCTCACCCCCATCCCTAGCATTTTTGTTGGCTTTTTTTTTGGAGATAGGGTGTCTTGCCATGCATGGCCTTGAACTTGAGAAATCCTGCCTCAGCCTCCCAGGTACTGGGATTACAGGTCACCAACCTGGCTATTCCTAAGGTTTTCCTATAGTAAAAATGCAAGCAGCAGGCTAGGTAGGGATGTGGTTCAGTAGAATGAGTTGAGGCCCCTGGGATCAATTCTCAAAAATGCACAATATTAGCACTGGCTGTATGATTTCAAGATACAAAAATGGTTAAGAATTTAGACATTCAAATCTTATAAGCAAAATCCTAGGGGCTGGGAATGTAGCTCAGTTTGTAGAGCTACATTCTTGTAACTTGCCTTTCATGCACAGAACTCTGAGTTCCATCCCCAGCACAGCAGGCACTAGGCTTGGTGGCTCACACCTATAATCCTAGAACATAGGAGGTAGAGGCAGGGGGATCACAATTCAAGGTAATCTTTGGCTATGTAGCAAATTTGAGGCCAGCCTGAAATACATGGCAGTCTGTCTCAAAATAAGTGAATGGGGTCGACAGGATGGCTTAGTTGGTAGAGGCACTTGCTGCTAAGCGTGAAGACCTGAGTTTGATCCCCAGAACCCACATGATGGAAGGAAAGAACCAAGTCCTACAGATTGTCCTCTGACCTCTATGTTAGCACCTGCCCACACTCACCCATTCACCCCCTACACACACGCAAACATTAAAAAATAACTATATTTTTCTTTGGATGTTCAAAGACTATGTGTGTGTCAAAGACTATGTGTGTGATACTCACACACTAGCCCACTGTCTAATGCTAGGGTGGGGTCCTCTGTGCCAGATACCAGGAGAATTGAACAGGGTTATTCTTGGCCCCAGAAAGAAAGGTTGTTTAGGAAGATTGCTCAGAGCAGGAATTTTCTGTGCTCTGCTTAGCGCTGTTTTCTAATTTGTATGGAATTTATTCAACAAACATTTGGGTACTCTTCTGTTGTTGGTATTGTCCTTAGGAACTGTGCAATCTGAAGTAAAGAAAATGCAAAGACGATTCTTGAGGGATTAATATTCTAGTTGGTACATGCATGGCTGCATATGCATTTACCTGCACTTGGGAGGTGAAGGCAGAGGGATCAGAAGCCCAAGGCCATCCTTCATGACATAGGGAGTCTGAGGCCAGCCCGAGCCACATGAGCCCTTACTCAGAAAAGGTACGAGTGCGGCTTTACTTTTTCCTTAGAGAAGCCTTCTCTGATAAACCGTGTGCTTGGGTTGAACTCATGAAAACTGACTCTGCCATATAAGTGTAGTAGATGACTTTTTAAAAATGTAATTTTCTGGGTATGGCAGCATATGTCCCAACACTGAGGAGGCAGAAGGCAGGTAGATCTCTGTGAGTTCAAGACCAACCTGATCTACATAGTGAATTTCAGGTTAGCCAGGGTTACACAGTAACACCATGTTTCAAAAAATCTTTTTTTTCTTATTTATGCATGTATGCCCTGTGCATACAGATGTCTGCTGTGGGTCAGGAAGTAGAACTTAGGTCCTCTAGAGGAACAGCAAGTTCTTTTAACCGCTGAGCCATGTCTTTAGTTCCAGTAGTTGTGTCTTGTTCAAGTATATATATTTTTTTCCAACTAGGCAACCACGTTTATGTGCAAAGGATCTGTTTACCTACCTTTTGTAATTCACAAGATGAAAACATATAAGAAATTTATATTTGTGCAATTTAGTGTAGTGCCTGACACTAGAATGTGGTATATAAGTTTTTGCTATATTCCTACATATCTTAAATGCAAAGAATAAAGGTGGAGGGACCTACCTAAGAGCCACTGGTCCTAGTTCCCCAGGCCACAAGTGAAATCCCACAGTGACTTGGGAGGGTTGGGATATGTCTGAACTTACCAAAAGTCCGATGGAGATTCTCTGAAAGAGGAACAGATGAAAATAGATTCAGTTGGGCACTGAGAGGGGGTCCTTTCCCTGGACCTATTTAAATCTCTTAAAGCTAGTTCTAGTCCTAACACAAAATAAAGCAAGCTATAGGATTTTATGTCTACACTGGCTGAACTCAGGTGAAACAATAAGATTTCTAATTTTTAGCTGCTTATAGTTTTAAATACCAACGTTCCCAACTGAAGGAATCACAGAGCACTGTGGGGAGAGCCAGAAATGGTCTGAAGAAAGGGGCATTTTGGTTAAGCTAAAAGACTAGACAGGAGGAATTAGGGAAGGAGGGTGCCTGAAACTCACCGACTTCTGCTCGAAGTTTTCCTAAAATAGAAAAAGGCAACTTTTTAGTTCCCCAGTCTGCTACTGTATGAGGACCCTTCTGCACCCAGCACCTTGGACCTTTGTGTGGGCAACTTCGTGATAGCTTGTATCTTAGGAGAGTGGGAAGAGCTCTAGATTTAAAACCAAGAATTCAGGCTCTTTCTGTAGGTGTTGTCTGAATTAAATAATGAAATAAAGAAAACCTGAGCCTGGATGTGAGGGCAATCTGGCTGTGGTGTCGATCATCCCAGTGATTGCCACGGTTGATTGTGCTGATCCAAGTGAGTGCTCCCTTCTTTTCTTACAACTCCACATGTGTCCCTCCCAAAACTGCTTGTTTGACTAGAGAGAATTGTCTTCTAGAAGAGCAGGGCCTGCTCTTCTTTGGTCAAAGGTATACAAATAGCTGCACTTCATAGCTAGAACCTCCAAAAACTTTTAAGAATGCAAAAGTCTTCAGGACTGTCCCTCAGGAGCCAACAATACTCAAACCACTCAATCATGTTTGGTTTTCTCATTTTATTTTTAATTCTCCCCCCTCCCCTCCGTGTGTGCACACATGCGTGCGTGTGTGCGTGCGTGCATGCTCTGAAATCCAGAAAAGGTTGTCAGATCTCCTGAAGTTACAGGTAGTTGTGAGCTGCCTGACATATGTGCTAGGGATGGAACTCGAGTCCTCTGTAAGAGCAGTACAAGCTCTTAGCCCTTAAGCTGTCTTCCCAGTCCTATATCATAAGGCTTTATTACTTCTTCTAATCACACCTTGCTCAGTTCACATGGCCAAATAGATCACTATTTTGTAATTAGAAAGCCATACCCCACTTGAAGGAGGACCTAGACATTTAGTGAGATACTACTTTATGATTGCATCTACATCAGGCACTTTCCATGACATTATCCTCCTGTAAACTTCCCACAGTTTAAGAGGGAAAATGCTATCCCTGCTTGGTGACTTGGAGAACCTAAGAATTTTCCTCAAAGTTTGGTGTCTACAATAGAGTTGGATCCTAGGCTGCCTAGCTCTGTCTTCCTGTTTCCTCTGTATTCAGCCACAACGGCAGAGGGCCTTTTCCTTGCCAAGGAGCAAGTAACCAAACATTTGGGATGAGTTTAAGGTGAAAGAAAAGACATCACTTGTGGTGTTGGGGATGTAGTACAGCATGGAGCACTTGTCTATTGTGCACAAGGCAGGGCCATTGTTGATCTGGTACCTGTCTCCTCTCCATTGCCCAAACACTCCTTGCTGCCTTATCCTCTTATTAACAGAGGAGGTGGAAACACATGACCTGTGCTATGGTACTGGGAAGTACACAGTCTAAGAAGACTCTGACTGGAGGTTCTGGGCACAAAAGAACTTCATCAACAGCTGAACTTGTGTCCACAGTTGAATGGAAAAGACAAGGGGAGCAATTTTTTTGAATGCATTCCATATGGTGAAGACTTCCATTTCAGAATCCTTATTAAAATGTGAAGTAATGGGGCTGGAGACATGGCTCAAGAGTGAAGAATGCTTGCAGCTCTTGCAGATAACCCAGGGTTCAGTTCCTAGTACCCAAATAGAGCATCTTACAACCACCTATAATTCCAGTTCCAGGGACTCTGATACCTTCTTCTGGCCTCTTAGAGCACCTATACATATGTGTGCACATATGGACAAGCAAGTACACACAAATAAAAAATAAATTTGAAAGTTTAAATTTTCATTTTATTTTATTTTTAATTTTGTATATCTCCATGTAGGTATATGCACATGAGTGCAGGTGCCTGAGGAAGCTAGATATGTTAGGTCCCATGGAGTTAGAGTTACAGATGGTTGTGAGCTTTATGGTGTGGGTACTGAGTCCTCTAGAAGAGCAATTGCTCTTAACCACTGAGCCATCTCTCCAGCCCTTAAGATTTATTATTATTATTATTATTATTATTATTATTATTATTATTTTAATGCTTAGTATTTTCAACCTGGCTGACTTTGAAGAGACCACTCTCCCAGTTTCATGAGGTTGTTAAGGACGATGGAGGGCTGAGCTCTACTGCCTGTAACATGCCACTTGAGCAAGTCACTGAACCACCCCTGGATTCAGTTTCTTCCTCGACAATGAAGCTGTTACATGTCAGTCTTACTTCACAGGGTCCTATCTGAAAGTGTTCAGTGAAACTTGTTATGTAGTCCTGAACTCAGAAGCCTTAAAAATGAACTATCCCTTAAGGACCAAACCCAGTCACTGCTCATACCTCTCAGTCTGCGCTGCAGAAAGAGGAAGACCAGGCCAACGGAGATCTGCAGCAGGAGTGCAGGCAGAAGTGCGATGAGGACCAGAACCCCAGGGCTGATCCAGTAGAAGGGATCTGAAAGGCAGAAGGGACATCACCCTGTACAGAGCCTGTGCTGCAGTGAGTTGGGTTGAATAAAGGAATAAACCTTAAGATTTACAACATAAAAATTGTAGGCAGATTTTTCTGTCCCTCCTGCCAGCTCCCAAATCATGAAATGGAGACATTATTAATTTTGAAAGCTTGGCCAATAGCTTAGGCTTGTTTCTAACTAGCTCTTATAACTTAAATTAAACCATTTGTATTAATTTACTTTTGGCCTTGTGGCTTTATTACCTTTACTCTGTACTGCCCATGCTGCTCTCGTGCTTCCTCTGTCTCTGGCCCAAGATTCTCCACATCTCTGCCCTTCTTTTTCCTAGTGTACTCTCTGCCCCCAAAATCTTGCCTAGCTATTGGCCATTCAGCTTTTTATTAAACCAATCCAAGTGACAAATCTTCACAGTGTATCAAAAGATTATTCCACAACACTCCCCCCTTTTTGTCTAAATAAAAAGGAAAGGTTTTAACTCTAACATCATAAAACTATAAGCAATAAGAGCAATTATCAGGTAGGAATTACATTTACAATATTCAGTCCATATGTATTTGGCATATTTTGAGAAAATACTCTATTATTTATTCTATCTTGATGAGTCCAAAGCTCTGACTTAACTTACCTTCTATCATAACCAAGGAAAACTATAACTGACTATCTAGTCTTTAACTCTATCAAAGAACCCCAGAAGGATATAATATTACCTCAGTAAACAGGAAGTGCAGAGCAAGCAACATCCAAAACTAAAAGAAATGACAGAAACACTGGGGCATCCATCTTCAGCCTACAGGTTAGAATATCAGCCAGACTTTTTTATGAAGCAGGAATTTTTGAAGGACTGTCCTACCCTGTCTTGGCAAAGTTCAGCAGTTGCTTTTCTTACATTGGGGGAGAGGTTATGCTTTTGTTTCCAAAGGAAATGAAAGCTGTAGATTCCTTCCAGATAAATAAAGATCAGATTTGACCAAGGGAGACCTCCTGAGTATCTTGGCTTTGGACATGGGGGAGGAAGCCAAAAAAGACTACAGTAAAGGTGCCATGTAAGCTGATCCCTTGACATGGGAACAGCTCTGAGATGAGATGAGACATGATAAATCCTGTTGGATACAGAATCCTCATGATATTATTACATGCCATCCTTTCATGGATAGAGATCTATATTACAGTTTGATTACACAGTCCAAATGGACTTATAAAGTTGACATATGCCTTTTACCTGCTCAAACATAAAACAAAAAAATCATCTTTAACTGGCTTGTGTACAACATATAGTCCATACTTGTGTTAATGCAGATATGTATGTTACTGTAGCTAGAGAGTTTTCTCTCCGGGTCCTGCCAAGCCCCGGCAGTCCGACAGCCCACTTATAAAATAAACACATAGACGCTTATATTATTTAAACTGGCCTAATGGCTCAGGCTTCTAGCTATCTAGTTCTTACATCTTAAATTAACCCTTTTCTATAAATCTATACCTTGCCACATGACTCGTACCTTACCAGCATCTTCACATGCTCCTTGTCATGGCTGCGGCTGGCAGTGTCTCCCTCACTCAGCCTTCCACTTCTCAGAATTCTCCTCTTTCCTTGTCCCGCCTATACTTTCTGCCTGGCCACTGGCCACTCAGTGTTTTATTTATACAGAATGATATCCACAGCATGTTACCTTTGAAAGTTTATGTGTTTTCAGAGCAAAGGGACCAGACACCAATGAAAATAGGTAGCCTAGGTGACCGACCCAGCCTCTCAGAATACCTCTCTTGCAGTTTCCTCAGAGTTCTACATCCAGAACAGCTTCAAGGCTGCTGGCTGAGATAGTCCAGCCTCACAGACTATTCTAGCCAGGACTTGACCATTATCCTAATTTTCTCAGGGTCCCCCAAAGATTCCAGCAACCCCAGACAACAAGAAGCAGTTTAGAGAACATAACATCTACATTCCCAAGAGTTGGGGTGGATGGTTTTTGGTCATTTGTTGGGTTATGGATGTTTGTCATTGCTTAGGGGGGTTGGTCACAACTTGTTATTGGTCATGGCCAGGGAGGATACTAAACAAAGGAAATTAGATTCAGGGATCTCGTTCTCAAAAGAAAAAGGGAGACATAGAAATGATAGGATAAAATGGTAGATTATTGAATCTACTTTTAAACTAAAAAAGCAACCACTAGTTTTAAATATTTTACATTGGTATGAATTTTTATATATTGATATAAATTTAATGTTATTTTTATTATACTGTATATATGTTTCTATTCTTGTTTAAGATATTTTTGTATATTGATACAAATTTTAAGGTTATTTTTGTTAGAGCACACTGTACATACATTTCTACTCTTGTTTAAGGTATTGTACCTATGCAGCTCATTTAACAATGTAATGTCAATTTCTAGTCCTTGAAAGTTATTACAAACTATTTAGGATAATAAAGAAATGCAGGTTATTAGTTAGCCACCTATAATAATCAAACTTGTAGTCATATTAAGTATGTTTTCACAGTCAAACAAAGATATATTTTAGATAGACAGATGGTCTTCAAACACTTCAAAGACCTGTAGAATATAGCATTTAAAATGTTTTGTTAATATAGGACTTTTCAAGACAATGAGACACATCTGCTCCTAGCAGCACCAATTTACTTCAGATGAGCACCAAAAAAACTCCATATAGAGTTTGCTTTTAATGTGGCAAAATGAGCCATTTGGGCAAGAAACTTCCCTTGTCTTGATTGTTTATAGTATGCTTTCCAAATTGGACAAGCAAGACACAAAGAAAAAAGACTGCTGAACTTTGCCAAGATAAGGTGAGACAGTTCTTCAAAATTTCTGCTTCACAGAAAAGTCTGTCAGATATTCTAGGCCTGTAGGCTGAACATGGATGCCTCAACATTGCAGAGGAACCTTGGGGTGACTGTCCAGGCAGCCAGATGTCTCTGTCATTTCTTAGTTTTGGAAGTGGCTTGCATTGTACTTCCTGTTTACTCAAGTAATATTATATCCTTCTGGGGTCTTTGATGGAATTAAAGATTAGATAGTTATAGTTTTCCTTATTATAATAGAAAGTAAATTAGGTACAAAACTTTGGACTCATCAAGAAAGGATAGATAATGGAGTATTTTCTCTAAATTTACCAAATACAAATGGACTGGACATTGTAATGTAATTCTTACTTGATAATTGTTCTTACTATTTCATTTGTTAAAATTAATACTTTTCCTTTCTATTTAAACAATACCTAATAATTGTTCTTTTGTATATAGTTTTACTATGTTAGAGTGAAAACCTTTCCTTTTTACTTAGACAAAAAAGGGGAAATGTGGAATAATCTTTTTGTATACTGTGAAGGTGTGTCTCTCTGATTGGTTTAATAAAAAGCTAAATGGCCAATAGCTAGGCAGGACTTTGAGGCACAGAGGACACTGGGAAGAAGAAGGGTGGAGTTGTCAGCCAGATGGAGAGGAAGCAGCATGGACACTACAGAGTAAAGGTAATAAAGCCATGACACAAAGAGTAGATGGATAAAAATGGGTTAATTTAAGTTATAAGAGCTAGTTCGTCATGATGGGAGGATGTGCAGAGATGACCGGCCACACTAGTGGAAGCCCATGAACTGTGGACTGGTGGCTGTAGAGCCCCCATGGGACTGGACTAGGCCCTCTGGATATGGAAGACAATTGTTTGGCTCGAACTGTTTGGGGGGCACCCAGGCAGGGGCATCGGGATCTGTCCCTAGTCTATGGGCAGGCTTCTGGAATCCGGTGCCTGTGGTGTGACACCTTGCACAGCCTTGGTGCAGTGGGAAGGGGCTTGGACCTGCCTAGGCTCAGTGTGCTGGGCTCTGCTGACTCCCCATGGGAGACCTCGATTTGGGGGATGTGGGGATGTGGGGTGGCTTGGGAAAGAGGGCTGGGGGGTGGGAGGAGGAAGGAGGGGGGAATCTGTGGATAGTATGTGGAGTGAGTAGAAAATTTCTTAATAAAGAAAAATGAAAAAGAATAAAAAAAAAAGATCTAGTTCGTAACAAGCCTAAGCTATTAGCTGAGCTTTCATAATTAATGATATGTCTCCATGTCATTATGGGGGAGCCAGTGGTCCTGATGAAAAGGTCTGACTACACAAAATGCTGACACATCCAGGCATGGTGCCATAAGCCTGTAAACCCAGCATTCAGGAGCCTGAAGCAGGAGGATTGCTGCAAGTCACAGGCCAGCCTGTACGACCTGTCTCAAAAACAAAAAACAAAAAACAAAACAAAAAAAACATAGACTGGAGAAACAAGTTTGGCCTTATTTTGATGGTAAAGTGGGCTTGTTTCTAGTGAGGGATAATGTGGCCATTGGTTTTGTTTTGTTTTTAAAACAGGGCAAGTCTGCTCTTGAGGTCTCCTTGCCCTCTAGCCTCTAGCTCCCAAATGCTGGGATTACAGGCCTGTGCTACTACTCCCTAAATCTTATTCAGTGTTGTGAATGAAACTCCACCCCTTCCTCTCTCTCTCAGACAAGCAAAACCGGAGATGACTGGAGGGATTTGGAATGTGGAGATCCCTCAAAGAAAAGCATTCTCCCCTGTTTAGTGTGTGTTCTGCCCCCTCCTCCATCTTTCTTTCTTGTAACGTGCAGGGCCTCAGTGAGTGTGCTGGAGTTGGCAGTTGAACTGGGAATTTGCTGAGCAGGAAGAGGGAAAATCTGTATTCTGAAGTTCTGACCCTCCACTTCTTTGTGAGTAAAAATTCCCCAGCAAAAACAGCTGTCTGAGAACATTCTGTGGCGCACAGCTATTTTCATGTCCCTGCAAGCTGTCTCTAGAAATAGTGCTTTGTTACTGGGCATACAATGCATCTTCTGCTCTCAGCCTGGCAACTGTCACCCCCACCTCAGATACAAAAACGATGGATTGTGTGATGCTCATGCTGCAGGTGGTGAGGAGGAAGGGGCAGGATCAGAGGCCCAGCTCAGAACACTTTTGTTCTTCAACTACATAGCAATTAACTTTCAAAGCTCCCTCTGTCTATTTTCCTATCCACACTTTTAACCACTCTGAGGCAGGACAAATAATAATAACTCCAAAATCAGCTATCACACAAAGCATACTGAAAATGAAGTCATGAAAATGAAGCAATGATGCTAAAACTATAGGTCTCCCCACCTATGTGTGTGTTTAATTTTTATTTTATCTGTATTTATGTGTATATTTGTGTATGGGTATGTGTGGGTGCCTTTGGGGGCCAGAGGAAGGTATCCGATCTCCCAGAACTAGAGTTATGTGGGTACTGGGAACCAAACTCTGGTCCTCTGCAAGAGCAGAAAAAGCTCTTAACCACTGAGCTATCTCTCCAGCCTTTTTTGTTTTGTTTTGTTTGAGACAGTCTCTTATAACGTAGGCTGGTGTATGACTTTTCATCGTCCTGACTTTAACTTCTAATTGCTGGGATTACAGGCTTCAGGTTCTAAGATCCATTTATGCAGTGCTGGGGACTGAACCAGTGTCTACTTGCATTCTAGGCAAACACTCTACTAACTGAATTATCCCTGCCATATATTTAACACACACACACACACACACACACACACACACACACACAAATTATATACCTGTCATATAATACACACACATATATGCATATATATACATACATATACATATATACGTATATGTGTGTACATGTATGTAAATACACACTCAAACACAGGGACATGTTTTTGTTCCCTAGATTCTATGGCTTGCTTATGTCACTCAACAAGTTCTCATGGGAAGCACCCAAGCTATCTGGTATGGCTCTAAAACAATCATTTTAAGCTGAGCATGGTGACTCATGCTTTTAGTCCCAGCGCACTGGAGGCTATGGCTGGAGGACTGCCCAAGTTATATATATATATAAGCTAGCTGTGGTGGCACATGCCTTTAATCTCAGCTCTTAGCACTTAGGAGGCAGAGACGGGAGAACCGCTGTGAGTTCCAGGCCAGCCAGGGTTACATATTGAAAAGCCATCATTAAAGGAAAACAAACAAGCAAGCAAACAAACAAACAAACAAAAAACCAAAACAAAACAAAACTGAAGTGCAAAAGCATTTGTCTAGCTTAGATACCATCTCTTATCTAATGTTGCTTTCTTATCCATCAACACTGACTTTGATTTCAGTTTCTTTCCCAATTCAAATAAAATAACCAACAGCCACAGCATAGAAGTCCCTGTTTACTGGAACTGATCTCAGAAGTGACATGTTTGGGTTGAAAGACCTTAGCTGAATGACTAAAAGGCTGAAGGCGAGGTCAACTCCTCCACAGGTCATACTGTTTAATGAATATGGGAATCATGAGAAGGCTATTTAGATCATTAAGTTAAGACGTGTAAGGGAGGGATTGTAGGGGAGAATAGAAATTATTCATCCACCTTGGCAAACTCACCTTCCACTTTCAACTCCATTGCTGCCTCCTCTTGGTAAGAGTGATCTCTGAAGAAGCAGGTGAAGCCTCCTTCATCTGAGAACCTCACGCTCTGAATCCTGAGGGTAACCTTTCCCTCACTGATACTATCTTTCAGAAGCTCTGTGCGTCCCCGATATTCAGGTGCCTGCTCTGCATCTTGGTCTTTGCCATTTCGGTAGAGATGAACCACTCTAGAGAAGGGAGGACGGTACCACCCCACCTCCATGCCCGAGGCATTCTTCCCAGGAGATATGCGGCATGGCAGTTCTGCTTCATCCCCAACTAAAGCCCGGATGGGATGCCCTGGTCCTACCACTCTGAACTGTCCTGTCAAAGACATCAAAGAAAAGAAACCAAGAGTCAGATGTGACAAGTTCATCATAGGAAACCTACTTCAAAAAACGAGTAAGAGAGAGGAAAATCAATTTTTAATTTTTACTTTATTTATTTTTGAGTCAGGGTCTCACTATATAGCCTTGGCTGACCTGGAACTCAGAGATCTACCTGCCTTTGCCTCCCAAGTGCTGGGATCAAAGTTGTATACCACCACACCCAGTGATTTATTGTTGTTGTTGTTGTTGGTGGTGGTGGTGTGTGTGTGTGTATGTGTGTGTGTGTGTGTGTGTGTGTATTTGTATACATCAGCACTCATAAGAGTGCAGGTGCCCTCAGAGGCCAGAGGCATTTGGTCCCCCAGATCTGTAGTTACAGGGTGTTGTGAGCAACCCCATGGATGTGGGTGTTGGTAACCAAAATCCAGTCTTTTGTAAGAGAAGTACATACTCTTTACTACAGAACCATCTTTTCCAGCCCCTACTTACTAATTTTGAGACATGGTCTTGCTCGAGCTAGCCTTGAACTCACAGCAATCCTCCTGTCTCAACTTTTCAAGTGCTGGAATTATGAGCATGTGCCACCATGCTTGGCTTAGGACAATCAATTTTTTTCTTTTAAAGATTTTGTGTCTGTGCCGGTGTGGGTGAACATATTTCACCTTTGTGTGACTGCCCTTGGAATTGAGAAGAGGCTGTAAGGTCCTCCAGAGCTGGGGTTACAGGTAGTTATGAGCTTCCCCATAGATATTGGTGCTGAGAACCCACCCAACCTTGGATCCTCTGCAAGAGCAGCAAGCATGTTTAACTTCTGAGCCATCTCTTCATTTCCCCATTTTTGAGACATGGCACTTGAAGCCCAAGCAGGCCTTAGTCTTTCATGTAGCTGAGGGTGACTTGAATTTCTTCTGGTCCTTCTGCTTCCATTTCACAAATGCTGGGATTACAGGGGCTCACCATCACACCAGGTTGAGGAGTTTTAAATGGAATTCAAGAGCCTCAGCGGGCCTCGTTTTTAAACTTTGAACATATACAAAGTAAGCAGTCTCTAGTTAAAGATACGTTCTGAATGTCTAGCATAGAATATTCCAATATGAAATCATCTGGACAATGGCTTCTACTTTTCTGCCAGCTGTGTTCATCTCTGGCTCTTCAGCTCTGATTCTCGCCTCCACCTTGGAATGTGACCTGCTCCTCTAAGTGCTTCCCAGCCCTCTGTCCTCACATCTTGTTCCCTGTGAAGTCACGCACTCTGGAAATAACTGTGTCACTCTACAGCCTCGCTCCAGCTCTGGATCCTTCTCTGAACATCTTCCCAGTGAGATTCAGCTACTGGCAAGTAAGTGGGGTTCTTCCTTAGAGCAGGGTGCATGGGCTAGGCCTCCGGCAATCATATGGCTCCCTGAGGTAGGACTCTGTCATCTGTGTTTTTATTTCTCCCCCTAGTTTGGGGAACAGGAACCTGTTTACAAACTTTTTGCTGCCTGATTCTGTCTCAAACATAATGAGATGCTATAACTCAAATATTTAAAAAAA
>CABHPQ010062852.1:0-14113 GCA_902168405.1 Peromyscus aztecus
GTGTGTGTGTGTGTGTGTGTGTGTGTGTGTGTGTGTGTGTGTGGTGATAATGATGATACATACCACAATCCACATGTGGAGATCAAAGGACAACACTTGGGAGGCAGTTTTCCCCTTCCACTTTGTTTTGAGACAGGGATTTTCTTGTTTCTGTCAATGAACTAAGGCTAGCTGGTCCCTGAACTTCTGGGCAGTTCTCCTGTCTCTTCCTACCACCTCAAAACAAGAGTTCCGGTATTACAGATGCCACCATTACATCAGACTTTTCCACATTGGTTCCAGGAATGGGACTCAGATCATCAGGTTTCTGACTCCAGCATCCTTATCAGCTGAGCCATCTCTCCCCAGTCAATGGTTAATTTTTCTATCTCAAATAGATAAAAGAAAGGTCAATGCCAATTACCTTCACTTTATCATTAAATTACATGTATATATTAAAATGCTGCACCATACCCCATAAATATGCAAGCCAATTAAATATATGTTAAATATAAATATAAATAACTGCATTTAAAAATAGAGGGACCACATAAAGCAAGTTGCATTCTGCACAAAAAAAAAATTCTACATAAAGTGATTTTGTAGTAAAAATTCACCAAATAAGACTCTGTTTTCCTTCTCTCTGATTTTCTTTCATGCCTCTATTTCTCACTGTCAGCATTTTCAGTGATTTTCCATCATATTTCCCTTTGTACAATGGAAATACATACATTGGCTCTGAATGCTTTTGTGTTCCTTCATGGTCACCCTTCTTCCTCCAAAAACAGACGTGATGAGGCTCATCAGACTCTTCCAAGCCTTCTTAGTTTGGTCATTCAGACACATAAGCATCATAATTGAATTGTTTCTTATGATTAGAATGTTCATTGGTGGATATTGGTTATATTTCATAATAATTTAAGTCCTTCATGGTGATTGAACTTATTGGAACCATGTATCTATCAGTTTTATGAACAACACACATCATATTTTATAAATAGCTTTTAGTACATAGCAGATTTTATGTTTTCTTACAATGCATTATTGAACTGGGTGTTTCTATTCTATATGATGGTGGTGCCTGAAATGTATTGAGAACTCATCATATATCATTGTCAAGGTCTTACAGAAATTGCCAGTTAAACCTCACTGCAACAGGAGATGTGTACACAAAGGTCGTTGAGTTAAAGGAATGGTTTTGTCAGTTAAATATCTAGAAACTTGTTCCAAAGTGACTGTGTTAATTCATATTCTCCAAAGTATCATTATGAATCCTTGAATAAGTCTTTTAATATCAATATGCTTTAGTCTCCGTAAAACATCTCATTGTGTTGACAGGACAAAATATGTCTTTTCCTGTTCAGTATCTCAGGTTCTCTTAAACTAGATGTTCTATAGCTAGCCAGATATTTTAAACTTCATTGTCATTACCAGGAGCATGTTCAATGAGATGCTAGTTCCTAACAAGCAAAGCATTAGAGGACAATTTACAGTCCCACACCTAAGTGTCAAGAAGCTTGAGGCAAGTTCTACCAAGTTAATTTCCAGAGCCTGAAGTAGGTAAGTTCCCCAGTGAGAAAATGACTCCAAATCCAACCAAATTCTCAGACTTACTCCATTTTGGTTAAAGGTGGAGCACCTTCAAAGTGCCAAGTCCCAAGTACTGAGTCTCTGTGCCGCACAATTTTTGTAGTGTTCCTCTACCTAGTTTCAATGTTTATTTCATTTTCCCTGTACCAAATGCCTTAAACCTTTAAAGACATAAGCTAAAGCTGCTCTGTTGTTGGTGACACTTAAATTGCCCTGGCTTGAAGTCAGACACAACTTTACCAAAATTCTAAGAACTGCAAAATGCCACACATAATTTTAATCCCTTTTAGAGGAGCTTGTGTTATGGAGACAATGAGTGTGGATAACTATTGATTATCTGAGAAATATTTTCTCATTTCAAAAGCCAATGGTGATTCAGTCTGCTGTCCTATCTTGACAGGCACGAGTATATTCACAGTCTACGAGGCTTCATCTCAGGAAGGCTGGGTGTTCCTCATGTACAGAGCAATCGACAGCTTTCCCCGCTGGCGTTCCTACTTCTACTTCATCACGCTGATTTTCTTCCTTGCCTGGCTTGTTAAGGTACTAGAAAATAAATGTGCTCACAGTGCGTATATTTTGTGATGTTTAACATGTCTTTTTTGTTTTTGTTTGGTTTTATTGATCACTAGGCTTCTCCATCTCCAATGTTTGGTAAATGTGGTTTGTCATTTCCTTTCAGAATGTGTTTATTGCTGTCATAATTGAGACATTTGCAGAAATCAGAGTGCAATTTCAACAAATGTGGGGAACTCGGAGCAGCACAACTTCCACTGCGACCACGCAGGTATCTTTCCGACGAGATGATCATAGTCCATTCAGCCTTAGGCACATCCTATCCTCATAGCAGTGAAGCCTTGGAGAATGCTCCTGGAATGGGATGCTGCAATATGGTACAGTGCGAGAGTGGTTTGAAAATACAGATGAAGAGGTCCAAAGCCAGAATAGTCATCCCAGACTTTTGCTGTGGTGTGAGGAAGGTCATCTAGTTCCTTAAAAGTTCCATGGGTGGCTTCAACACAAAACCAAAATTGCCAACCACAAGTCCTCAAAGGCTTACCGAGTAAATATAACAATGGAAAGTTCCCATTTTTAGTGTAACTGCAAGTCTATACAGTGGTCCTTATATGGAAGATTAGAAGTGTTGGTGTTGTAGATGTATTTAATTCAGAACAAACCAATCAAGGTACAAAAAAGTATAAAGAAGACTCTTCAGTCCCCACTGCATGACTGTGGTTGTTGAGAAGTCATCATATATTCAATATGGTTTCCTTCTCCCAAATGTTAGAGATAACATGAAACATCACAAAAGCAACAGAACATTCAACTATATATGAGGTGTTCTGATATCCTGTTATTTACTTATTTATTTTTGTTTTCACATTTTGTTGTTTAGAAACAGGAAAGGCAGGCTTGCATATCTTCTAGAATGAATAGAAGGAGAGAAAAAGAAAAAATCCAGAATAATAATGAAACAATTTAATGATTTTAACAATTATTTCAAGATTAAATTATGAAAATAATCTGTTTGCAAATGATTATATAGATCTATTGGTGGAAAGGTCAAAGTGAACATTTTATATTGAAGACTTTTTGATTGAACTTTCAGCAATCCTATGTTCAAGTGTCACTGAACATAGGAAGCTGACATTTATGATACCTTAGATATCAGAATTGCTCAACCTTTGTTACAAGTGAAATTATGTCACTGTTATTCCAGTTTGGCAAAAATAATCCAAATTTCCATGAAAAGAAATTAATATGCTACATAGGTTAAGTCACAGATGACATGTCATGGTACTTTCAAGGAATCAACCCAGGAAGCTTTTATTCCTTGTCTGGTCCCTGTTAGCTTACTATGAAGTGTAACAGTTTCAGGTCTTCCCTGAGGTGACAACCTCTTGGCAGGCATGTTTTCTGTGACAGAAATTGAGATGTAAATGGAACATAAAACTGTGAATGCAGCTCTTACATGGAGTGCTCGCAGGCGATGGCCTAAAATGTCCCTAAAACCATATTTTGCTTATTAAGTAACTCTGACAGATAAAAATCACAGCTGGAAAAGTAAAGCGCCAAACCAGCTAGCAGTTATAATAGAAGACAAAATGTGAAAATTTTGAACAAAGTCATACAAAATTATTTTGATGCAAAATTGCACTTAATGTGGAGGCATAAGTCAGGAATTCAAGAGGGAATGCGCCTGAATGTTCAGCAGAGGTAATCACACAGAGAACTGTGAAAAAACCTTCATTAAGAAAAATGCTATGGCTGAGGACCTGGTTGCTAAGCAACCAAAGCTCCTGCAGGCTGCCTCTTGGTAAAATACCACTTAGGTAGCCTAGCAACTGGCCTCAGGCTCCACCCACCTCTCAGTCACCACTTCAAAGAGGTCCCAGATGCTTTTTATGTGTACAGAAGGGAGACAGAACATTTGCTGTGACTGTTAGATTTTGTAAAATCTGCCCAGATTCAGAGCCTGGACTTCTCTTTTATTGGTTTAAGGCACTAAATCACAAGGGTCTAATTCTGACAAAAGAGGCTCCAAAGTGATAAAATCATGATGAGTACTATGTGGCACACAGGGTTTTGGACATAAAGTCATTTCTTTTATCTGTGATGTGGGAAACTTATGTTCAATGTGTTTTTCTCACCAAAGAGTTAAAGAAGACTGGGAATATTGGACTTGGTAATGTCACTAAGTATGTGAACTTCCTATGACAATCATGACAGTAGAAATGTACATATGTATATACTCTTAGACACATGTGTACCTGATGAGGGTATAGTAGACCTTTGGACATAGACAGTTCACTAAGAATTGGCACTGATATTTCAGAGGAAAAGTAGAATCCATGATAAAAAAATTTTCTTTGAACTATCAAAGTAATATTTTTTTCATTTGAATGGTCACTACCAAATGTCTCTGAGTAGCCACATAGAAGCAAATTAAGGAAATACAGATTTCAAAGCTTTTGTGCATAGCATGCTATGGTGTGCAACAGCAAAATGAAGGGAAACTGGAAGGGATCATTTCAGATTCCTAATCATGGATCTGCCTGAGCTGTGCTGGGACCAGTGACTCTGCCTGCATAGTTCTCGGTGTGGATAAATATTGTCACATACTCAGAGATGGACTGGTATATAGGACAAAAGGTTCACATTCCTGTTACAAAATGTACCTTCTGTTAGTCCACAATATAATTTCTCATTTCATCATTTTTAGAGGTGTGGCCCTAACACTGGATGTTAATATGTGCTGATGTGAGCTAGGAAAGCTTTACATGCAGCATTTCCTTAATTCAGACCTTCACATCCTGTACTGAACACCTCACTTTAGTTAGACACCTGTCATCTCTTCACCTAGATTGGCTCATGCTAAGGATAAGCTGGTTTCACTTTGTCCAGAATGAAGCTTAAGGACCCATCGAAGCCCAGGGTCATGCTGACCACTTTTGTACTCTGTACCAAGAGAGAACACAAAGAAGGCAGACCATGCATAACTAAATTTTATAAAGGATCCATGGTCCGATGGCATCCTGTTGGAGTTCTGGCAAATAAGCACTGTGCTTTGTGAAGAGAACAGTGTTCCTGAGACTTTCATCTGTGACTGAGCGCTGTTGCCGACAGATGCTGTCTGAATTATTATTCTCTAGCTAAGCTACAAGACAGATAAGGTAGAGTTGATGCAAGTAAAGGGGTGATTTTGAGTTGTTTCTTCTTTGCCTTCCTGTCAGCATCCTTAGAATATGCCGAAATCAACTTCTGTAAAGATGTGCGGTACTCAGCAAGAAAAGCAGAGACATAAATGAAAGACGAATGAGCAAAAAATGGAAAGAATTGGCTCACCCAAAAGAAAAGAAACACTACATATAACCTAATGCTCAACTTGAGGAAAAATTGCTTAGTGTTCCAAATCCAGCTATTTCCACATGAATAGATATTACTCAGATGTGTGAGAAGCAGTTAATGAATGCAGCTCAGAGAAGGGCTGTCCCAGAGTGGTGTAATATTGAGCTCTTTCCAGTGAGAAGCCAGGGGATGGATGAAGCATTCACCGTGGGAAGTAAGGAGTGAAAATTAAGCTTTGTGAGACTGACTCACTAAATGTATTCTTTTGTTGATTTTTTTTTCTAATTCATTTTGAGATCGGGTCTTACTCCATAGCCCAGGCAGGCTTGATCATACAGCAATCCTGCTTCAGCCTCCTGAGTGCTGGTATCACGTGTACTGACATTCATGGACCAAACATATTTGTTAATGAAATCAAGCCAGATGTCCATGCTCATGATTTTAATAAATAATCTATTTTTTAAAATACTTAATTAAAAAAGCAGCAGAACAATTTCAAAATAATTTTTTTCCACAGTATGTGTGTATGTACATGTGTATACATATCTTAGATTTGGGATTTTAATTCATATTTCAGGATTCCCCCTGCTCCTAGTATTATTTCTTTTACCTTACCTCAATGGATAACCTGAAGGCTGGAATGACATTTTGTCCACAGACATCAAGATTATTCTTAACTCTTTTGTAAACCAAGCTGCCCATTACAAAAGTCTATCATTTTCAAATGAACAAGCCTGAGCTAATTCACAGGACTGAAATCCTCATGCTTTCCCAAATGCTTGTACTAAGAGGGGCATGTTCATGGGTGTCCATTATACTGTGATGGATAATGTCCCTCCCACTAACTGATAGCATCTTCTTGCAATCACTCCATTATATCAACAGTGGCATTGAGCATAGTATACTGACACTACAACCTGCCTTACTTAATTCCTATAGCAATATTATGAAGTGGGTACTATTACTGTTTCCGCATTGCAGGTTAAAAAGTGGCAAAGATGGACAGTTTAATTGTCTTGTTTGATTGTAGATAACATGAGACTCCATTCAGGTTGCCCAGCCTTCATTTTTCACTCACTATGAGATCCTTCCTCCTTTTGTTTTAGCTATTGCAGGCCATTGCCAATGTGTCCTCTCTGTTCTAGTTCCATGTGAAATTCTCTGTTCATAAGACGACAACACCTACTGCTGGCTGGCAAGGTCCTTATCAGATATTTCCTCTAACAGAACCCTTAGTTCTGATAGGTTGACCTTCTGAACTCTAGTTGTCACTGCTGTATACTCTCATGAACTTTTGCTACCAGCGGCTCTCAATAGTAACTGGAACATCTTTCCTAGAAGACAGTATCTTAGTTAGGGTTTCCATTACTGTGAAGAGACAGTGTGACCACAGCAACTCTTATAAGGTAAAACATTTAACTGGGGCTGACTTATAGGTTCAGAGGTCCATTGTCATCATGGCAGGAAGTATGGTGACCCATAGACAGACATGGTTCTGGAGAAGGAGCTGAGAGTTCTACATCTGGATCTGCAGGCAGCAGAAAGAGAAGGTGACACTGAAATCTCAAAGCCCTTCCCCAGTGACACTCCAACAAGGCCATATCTCCTAATAGTGCCTCTCCATATGGGCCTTTGGGGGCCATTTTCATTCAAACCACCACAACAGTCAAGCAATAGCTACCAAAGTCTTTAAAGCATGCATACTATTTGATTAAGGATATGAACTTCTATGAATTTTCCTCAGATTGTTGGACAATAATCAAAGAATTATATTTGAAGATACTTTGGAAGGTATGGAAAAAAATAAGGATAGGGCTGGGGATGTAGCTCGGTGGTAAAGTACATGTCTGCATGGGAAAAATCCTGAGTTCAATCTTCATGACTGCAAAACAAATTCTGAAACTCTGGCATTTTGTTATTGATGATAATGTACTAAGTTGGAATAAATAGAAAGTGGTAAAATAATATTTGAACTTTATTGGCATGAAAATCTATGGACAATCTACTAGTACAAAAAAGATCTCATGTGGGGTCTGCATATGTGTGCATATGTATATGTGTGTATACATGTGTGTTTGTGTGCACATATGCATGCATGCACACATGTGTTAAATTCTTGAAAGTTTAAAATGTCAGTAATGGATATCTCTTGGGATATTTGTTAATGTTTTTCTCATCCACATTTCTAGGTGTTTAATAGTAAACATAATAAACACTTTAGTGATATAATCAGAAGACAAAAGTCACATGATTAAAACCACTCAACATTTTAACTAAAACCACCTATGTTATATTCTACTATACAGGTCAAATGTTGAATATAAAAGTTTCTAGGTAACATAGATTTGTGTCCTTTCTGGGTAAAATTGAAGGAGATCAGTTGAGTCTGGCTCACTGGTCCAGGTTGTCAATGAGCCAGTCCCCACCCAACCACCATCATCTTTCTCCTCCATTTAGCACAGTCTCCCTTCCCATGGTCACATAGAAGACTACGATGCCTCTTATAGCTGTAACTCTCACATCTATATTCAAGCCAGAAGAAAAGAAATGCAGGAAGAATGAGAAGGTTCTGCTCACATCCTGGGGGCTAGTATGTAGTCACCTGGTCAAAATGAGCTTCCAGGAATGGGTAGAAACTGGTCCTCATAAAAATGCCCTTACTTGGAAGACAAACAAAGAATGACCACAGTCATACCCAGCATCCTCCCCAGATATCTGAGCCCCATGGGATTCCTGTCTCTGTTGGCTAGTCCACTTTCTATCTCAAAGAACTATAGTCATATTAACCAATTTAAATGTTGTATGATTTTGGGTTACAAAGAAAATGAGACACTTTTCATTTCTGTTACTTTATTTCAAGCACAGGGGTGACCTTCAGAGAACACTTTTGCTGACAGTTAAATTGATTCATTTGAGTTTGGTCTGCTGGAGAAAAATAATTTAGCATGGAAAATTAGTCTGCCACCAATGAAAGGAAATATTAGCCCCAGGAGTGCTTTGTGCCTTGACAAGATAGTACAGAAGGCATTGGCAGAGTGTTCTTAGCTGGTGACTGACAGCATAGGTGTTGACATTTGCCCTTAAAAAGAGAATCCCAGAATCTTGAACAGGGTCTTTAAGTTTACTTTAATTGGTTTGTTTTCCCAGCTAGTCTATATTCTCAGAATGAGCCCATTCATGAATGATGTGCTTGGTTCTACCACCAAAAAAAGCTTTTAAATTTTATTTTATTCTAAAGAGAAGGTGAGTTCTATAATAGACAGCTGGTACTGACAATTTGTGATGACATCTTTGGTCAAAGAATCTTTGTGTAAAGGTACCTCAATTGTTTCATTTAAAATCTAGATATTTGACCTGTGAGGTTAGGCACTTGTTTCCCATTGTTGTAATTATGATACAAAGAAAACTTTTCTTCCTGAAAATGAACTACAATCTCTCTGGCTAGTGTTTGAAAGTGTGATTATGGCACCAAGGTAATGATCCAAGTGCTTTGTCACTCAGATTTCTATTAATAATTCCCCTTTATAACAGGGGATCGGGCCAACATAAAGCCACAAGTAATGGTAGCAATGAAAATGTTTATGTGTGCAAAAAAGAAACCTTGTTTGGGCAGAAACAAAATAGTGAATTATTATGGTTAATATCTTTATTTAAAAAATTTATCCCATTAAAACCAACCCCCCACACACACACTACTACTACTACTACTGAGGAACAGGGTATGTAGGAAATGTCTTCCAGCTGGATATAATGTTGACAGATGAGAACCTAAATGGGAGTGGACTGTGTCATAAGGTTATCACCTAGACACCTGAGTGAAGGAGTGCCAGGTTGGCCAATAGCATCTTGAATTTTATCTCTTCTAAGTCTTCTAAGCCAATATAAATGACATGTACATTTGTAAACATGTGCATTAAATTTCTGTTGAGTAAATTAATTGTGACCTAGTTAAAATAATTAGACAAAGTCAGTTAAGCACCCTCTCAGTCTACCACCATTGAAATACTACCACACTCATGCCACATGTTGAAGGCGAACTCCTATTATTTGACATGAGAAGGTTTTTAATTAATTCACTGAGAAATATCAATTAAGATTTTTAAAAATCTTTTTACATATACTCAATAGATGAAACATAATGCTTTAAATTCTAACTACACTTTTCTTGGAGAGCTAAAAAATAATGATTATAACCAGCAAAGATACTAAAGTATTTTTCCTGCATAGAAGAGTATCTAAAAGATTGCGTATGCAAAAATCTGTGTACGGCAGAAATTGCATGGCATATAACAAGTGCTCGATAAATGTAAGCTATTACTATTGCTCATGAGAGTATTATTATTATTCACTTGTTTTCAGTATTAAAATGAACATAGCTAAAATGATTCATGATCTAAATATAACTCTTTAAGAAGACAGATTTTCAGTAATATTTAAATACAGAAAGCTGCAGGGAGTACTAGAGTTCTCAATATTCCATGTTCAACATCTCTGAATCATCTCTCTCTTTGTCTTAAAGATGTTCCATGAAGACGCTGCTGGTGGTTGGCAGCTGGTAGCTGTAGATGTCAACAAGCCCCAGGGACGTGCCCCAGCCTGCCTACAGGTACAGCATAATACCATTTTTAAAAATCATTCAGCATGGGTCTTTGACTTTTATTTTATACAAATAAATCCATAGGCTACAAGCTCTAGAATTGCCCAGATTTATCAAGAAGTTGGGGCATTGTTTTATTCTATCCTGTATTCAGGATCTAGTTAGTATTCATTTAGATGTATAGTAGATACCGGTACTTAGTTTTCTGTTGCTGTGACTAAAGACCTTGACAAAAAGCAGATTGTATAGAAAATGGTTTATTTGGCTTAAATATCCAGGTCACAGTCCATTGAGATAAGTCAAGGCAGGAACTTAAGCAGAAGCCATGGAAATAAGCTATTTTCTGCCTTTCTGCCCATGTCTCATTCAGTATGTTTTCTTAAACTGTCCAAGACCACCTACTGTACCAGGCTTTTTATTTGGGGCCATCAACCAGCCCCCAAATCATAACACAGAGACTTATTATTAGTTGTGAATGCTTGGCCTAGCTTAGGCTCATTTCTGTCTAGCCCTTCTAACTCAAATCAACCTGTTTCTCTTTATCTACCTTTTGCCTTGGCAATTTTTACTTTTCTTTCTTCTGTATGTCTTACTTTCACTGTTTCTCATATCTGGCTGGCTGGCAGCTGCCCGGCTTCTTGCCCCAAGTGTGTCCCTCTTTCTCTCCTCCTCTCATTTTTCCATTCTCTTCGAGCCTAGATTTCTCCTTATTTATTCTCTCTGCCTGCTAGCACCACCTATCCTTTCTCCTGCCTAACTATTAGCCATTGAACTCTTTATTAGACCAATCAGGTGCCTTAGGCAGGCAAGGTGAAACAAATGCAGCATATCTTTACATAATTAACCACACATCCTTACATCATTAAACAAATGCAGTATAAACAAAAGTAACACACCTTTATACAGTTAAAGTAATATTCTGCAGCAGAAACAAATGTAACATATCTTTGCCTATTATTAAAATAATATTCCAGGACACCCTACTAATGGGCAGCACCACATACAGTGGATGGGGTCTCTCCCACAACAACTGTTAATCAAGAAAATGCACCCAAACGCTTTTCTTTTGGCCAATATGATGGAGGCATTTTCTCAGGTGTGAGTCCCTCTCCAAAGATGACTCTAGCTTGTGACAACTTGACAAAAAACTGAAACTAATCAGCAAGTGGGGATTTGATAAATGATGAATGATGGCACACAAGCAAAAACATTTCAACAGTATCAAATCAACAGAAAGTTTTGTTGCCATGTTAATTCTTGTCAAAATATTTTCCAAAATGTCTGAGTTATTTAGGGCTCTGCAATACCTCCATGTGTAACTGGGAAGGAAGTATATTAGCACATGATCTGTTGTTCTACATGTCCAGTCTCCAGAGCAAGGTGTTATCAAGCTGTTTTCTTAACAAAGAAGCCCAAAAGTAAGCATGGGATGATGGATTGCAGGGGCATCTGAGATCAGGACAAGACTCAAATGGTTAGAAGATGGGGTCTGGGGTCCCTACCTATGAAACTTCTAGATTCACTCAGATTTGTTTACCTTTTTTTCCTCTCCAAATATATAACTGTCTTGAATATTTACAATTTATATTTAAGATTTTATTTTTCTTTCCATATAAGGTACACAAATATTTTCTCCTGTTTTCTAGGTTGCAACTTCATTTTGTTGCACATTTACTTGTTTCTATCATTTAAATAATGCAGGCTAAGTTCATTATTCCCAAATGAATAATGATAATATTAAATATTATCTTGTGGTTTTCTTCAGACCTATTTTGATTGTACCAACATCACTAATATACAATTAGAGCAACTTGCTTGCAGTTGTTCCAATTTTTATCTGATTGAAAAATATTCAAGGGATCACAGACTTGTTACGAAAATAAACTGAGTACCAAATAAGAGACATATAAACCATCCAGTTATCTAAAGCTATATTACTTTCAGGAAGTATTTTCTTGACACATACTGCCAATGCACTGCTTGTTTTAGGCCATGGTGACATGAACATAGAAGGAAATGCCTTTTATCAGAGTGGTTGTTTTTGCCATAATTGGTTCAATTTCTAGTTCCTGGAAGTGAGTCTCATGAAGAAAAATAGAACAGATTTCAGGAGAAGCCAAACACTTTAGGCATTCTAATGCTATATTGCTCTTTCACTCACACTTTTTCACATAATAAATGCATATGGAGCTATTAAAGTATTGAACATAGTTTTTTGTAGAAATCATGGTTGGTGTGACTTCTACTGACTGATACAGAGCTTTTCCTTGCTGGAAAAATAGATGTTAAATAATTGACATTAATCAGAGAGACTCCATTTTGCCTCAGTTTCCCAACTCAGACAATTTAGTAATGTTAATTGATGTGCCTTAATCTTCTCTACCTTATGCCAAATGTTCCAACTCTATTGGTCTTCCTCCCTTCTCATTATATTTATTGGTTGCAGAATTACTCAAATGAATTATGATACATGATGATACAACTCTTCTGCTGAATAATAGAGACTATAATGTTATTAGTGGACTAGCCACCTCTGACCTGCAGTTAGAAATTATGAAAATTCATTTACCATTATGAGGCTCAATTTATAGTTGTAATCACAGGCATAATAAGTATAATGGGAATCATATACAGGCATGCTGAGAAAAGATTTAGTTTTATGTCCTTATTATGGTCTTTTCTGTTTATAATAAATGAAAATAAATGTGGTTATCCATTTAATTATAAAGTCTCGAAGTCAGAACAGGAGGATAGGTAGACAGAACAGTGCTATTTGACCTGATAGGGGATTCTTAAGATCTCTAACACACTTGTTAAAAGTTTTCATCAATTTAATACTAATTGTATTCATTTTGCAATGACAGTACTCCTATTGATGCATTTAATGATTTCATATCAGTTTCATGGGCTAAGTTTAGTAATATATCTAGTTCTAGTATATATATATAAAAATTCCTGACAGATTCACTCTTAAATTACAAAGAAATAAGTGAAAGTCCTGTGTCCCATGAAGCACCTTCATTCTCTAACCTGAATTAGCTTCCTTGTTTTGTCTTCCCTTCCCTGGAGCTACTCATTTGCTGGCTAGCTAGAGTCCCCCTTCCAGCCTCTATTTTGTACTATGAGAGTAGAATGGTTAGAGAAAAGGGGCAGAGTCTAAGGCAGTGGTTCTCAACCTTCTTAATGCGAGACCCTTTAATAGACTTCCTCATACTGTGGTGACCCCCAACCATAAAATTACCTTTGTTGCTACTTCATAACTGTAGTTTTACTACTGCTATGAGTCATAATGTAAATATCTGTTTACATACTGTCTTAGGCAGTCTCTGTGAAAAGATCATTCGGCCCGAGGGGTAGCAGCCCATGTGCTGAAACTGCTGGTTTGAGTGTCTTACTAAACCAGTCCTCACAACTGGATTTTCTTTTCTTTGTTCTAAAGCTGATTCTAATATTCTTCTCCCATTACTACTGTATAATTTGAGAAAATTACATGGACATTTGTGGTTTTAGTTGAGAAATGTTTTGTCATGATGTTCAAAGAGTGCGCCCATTGCAGGTATAATGTGGTATCTCAGGTCACTGTACATCCTGTACTTTTCCTTCTTCTGAGCCACGTAATTTTCCATTTTTATTTCTCGCTATGTATCTGTCTCCATTTTTTTGCCTAACCACTATAGCTCTATTCTGGTTCTTGTACATTAGCCACAGTGGCTAACTATGACTCTGAGCCTGTGACCTCCCACACAAGTTCTCAGAAGAAAATTACCAGAAAACTTGCAAAATTAGGGTGAACTGAGAAGAAATGTGATTTAAGAATAGTTCACAAAATATGAGAGGTATTGAGTTCAAGAATTTGGTCATGGGAATTGAAGCAGAAGCAGCTGCTCCACTTAAACAAAATATAGTAACAATCACTTGTTAGTGTCCGTGGGGATTTGGTACAAGACAAGCTAACACGGATATGGATTTTCAAGTATGTAAATGCTCAGATCCTTTACAATATCCTTAATGTTTTTGGTGTCCTTTGTAATGTTTTCCTCATCAATTCTGATTCTGTTAATTTGGTCATCTCTTTATTTCTTATGATTGGTTGTGTCA
>CABHPQ010063059.1:0-11263 GCA_902168405.1 Peromyscus aztecus
GAGCTTGCCTACAGCCCAGTCTTCTGGAGGCATTTTCTCAACTGATGTTCCCTACTATTGGATGACTCCAACTTGCATAAAACTAGTCAGCACACCCAGGCTGTCCTCAAACTCTTGCATTAGCCCAGGATAGCCTTAAACATGCAGTGACATTTCTGCTCAACATCCAGAGTTCTGGGATTACAGGTGTGAGCCACCAGGTCTGGCAAAAATCTTGATGGAATACTAGGCAACAGTTAAATTCTAGAAGGGTTTGGTCGAGCCACATACACAAAGCGTTGGGCAAAATTAGGTATCTTCTGAAATCTTGCGTATGTAAATAAGCCACAAAAGACCCTGGGCCTCTCGAGCCCATGGATTGAAATAAGGTCACGTTAACCTTGTCCCCAAATTTCATTGCTTCACTGCCCCCACCTGTTCATACAGTCCTCTGCAAATTTGTCAAATGTCTGTGCTTGTGGTCGGGCAGATAGTGCGGTGAGCAAAGTTACTACACAGATCGGAGGACCTGAGTTTGATTCTTAGCATCCAAGTAAAAAGCTGGGCACGGCACACACACACACACACACACACACACACACACACACACACACCTGCACTTGATGGTCAGAGTTCTTCTTTTTTTTTAAAAGACTTACTTATGTATACAGTGTTCTGCCTGCTTGTGTCCCTGCACGCCAGAATATGGCACCAGATCTCATTACAGGTGGTTGTGAGCCACCATGCGGTTGCTAGGAATTGAACTCAGGACCTCTGGAAGAACAGTCAGTGCTCTTCACCGCTGAGCCATCTCTCCAGCCTGAGTTACTCTTTTCTTAAACCTTTATCCTTTCAAGGCCTCCTGGTGAGGTGACCCATCCACTTGGTTCATTAGGGACTGAGGAATTTTCTGAAATTCAGGACCTGGTACTCAACTGAGAAGGTCCTTAGCAGAACTGGGATGAGGAAGCCATTGTCACACACCACCGTGCCGGGGACAGTACAACCTGTAGATGCTCAGCTAGGGTTTGTGTTCTCAGATGGAGCCAAACTATATTCCTCACCAGACAGGCTCTGGTGGATTGCTTGGAGAACTGACTGAGCAGGGTATGGTGGTTTGATTAGGAACTTTTTTTTTTATCCCCGGTGACAGAGAAGTGAGAAAACCAGTCAGACTTTGAAAAGCAATCGGAGCATGGGGTGAGAGGAGAGAGAGACGCTGGTTTGGGAAACGTGAGTACAATGGGTGGCTACGGAAGCTGTCACGGGAGCAGACAAGAGGATCCAGAGATCTAGACGGAGGCCTGAGGTCAATGCCAGTTGAGGCAACATGCAGCAGAGAGAGAGTCCACACAGGAAACCCAGATCAGTGGCCCAAAGCACAGAAGGAAGTCTACGATACGGGGTTCGTCTTTTTGAGCTAGGGTTTCATGTGGTTCAGACTAGCCTCAAACTTGCTATGTAACCGAGAATGACTTTGAACTTGGTGATCCTTCTGCCTCCACCTCCCCAGTGCTGGGATTACAGGTGGGTGCCTGGACACTGTGCCCGCTTCTCGGGGTTCTGGGACTGAACCCACAGCTTCATGCACACTAGACAAGCTCTCTACCAGTTGAGCTGCATCCCCATACTTCTTCCCCTTCTTAGTTTCTGTGTTTGTTTTGATGCTGGCCAAGCACTCTACCACTGAGCTGTTCCCCCAGCCACTTCCCCTTGGTCCAGCCCTTAAAATGCAAGTGGTTCCCTACTGTCCACATGAGGTGTTCTCTCCCTCTCTCTCTCTCTCTCTCCCCCTCTCCCTCTCGCTCTCGCTCTTGCTCTCACTCTCTGCATTCTCTATTATAATGGTTCAACTCAGCACTGAGATGGCTAAGTGGTTATTAAGAGTATGAGCTGCTCTGGCAGAGGAACTGAGTTTGATTCCCAGCACCCATGTTGGGTGGCGACAACTGTCTATGTCCTGTCCCAAGAGGGTCTGATGCCTCTGGCCTCCTACAGCATCTGCATCCACATGGACACATCCATATACAGACACATACACATCATTAAATAGGATAATAAAGACAAATGCTTGGGGCTGCAAAGATGGCTCAGAGGTTAAGAGCACTGGCTCCTCTTCCAGAGGTCCTGAGTTCAATTCCCAGCAACCACATGGTGGCTCACAACCATCTGTAATGAGGTCTGGTACCCTCTTCTGGCCTGCATGCATACACGCAGGTGGAACACTGTATATATAATAAATAAATAAATCTTAAAAAGAAAATTTAAAAAAAGATAAATTCTTTAAAATAGTTCAATTAGTCTACTTGATCACTGTTTTTTTTCTTTATTAAGAAATTTTCTACTCACTCCTCATGCTATCCACAGATCCCCCTCCTCCCTCCTCCCAACCCCCAACCCTCTTTCCCAAGTCACCCCGCATCCCCACATCCCCCAAATCGAGGTCTCCCATGGGGAGTCAGCAGAGCCCAGCTCACTGAGCCTAGGCAGGTCCAAGCCCCTTCCCACTGCACCAAGGCTGTGCAAGGTGTCACACTACAGGCACCGGATTCCCAGAAGCCTGCCCATGCACCAGGGACAGATCCTGATCCCTCTGCCTGGGTGCCCCCCAGACAGTTTGTGATCACTGTTTTTAATATTTAGTTTTTGAGACAGTATCTTACTCTGTAGCTCTGGCTGGTCTAGAACTCTCTATGTAGACCAGGCTGCCCTCTACTTCAGAGAGATCCACCTGCCTCTGTCTTCCAAGTGGTGGGATTAAAGGCAAATGTTAAGGTAGAGACTAGGACAACTTCCACTTTTTTCTTTCTTTCATTTTACTTATTTATTTATTTATTTATTTATTTTTGAGACAGGGTTTCTCTGTGTAGCCCTGGCCTGGAACTCACAGATCCGCCTGCCTCTGCCTCCTGAGTGCCAGGATTAGAGGGGTGTGCCATCACCACTTGGTGTACTTATAAGACAGCTTTTGATAGTTATTTCTTTCATTCAACCAGGTGGGATGTGAGGATTGAACTCAGATCATCAGGGTTTGCGTCAAGTGCCTTTCCCTGCTGAGCCATCTGGCTGACTCTCAAGCTGTCGTCCTAAGAGTCATGCAGGATCACAGCCGCATACATCAGCGTGGGAGGAATCACTCACCCATCCCTCCAGGTGCTGGAGCCTCTGCGGTCTTCATAACCACCACCAGTGCTACATGCTGTCTTTCTGTTTGTGTTTTCTTGTCTTTTTTTTTTGTTTCTGTGGTATATGTGTATATGTGTGGTTGTGTGGATGTGGATGTCAGAGGCCCACATTAGGTATCTTCCTCCATACCTCTTCATCTTTTTTTTTTTCTTCAAGACAGGGTTTCTCTGTATATCCCTGGCTATCCTGGAACTCATTTTGTAGACCAGGCTGGCCTTGAACTCAGTGAGATCTGCCTGCCTTTGCCTCCTGAGTGTGCTGGGATTAAAGGTATGCACAGTCACCGCCCAGCAAGACAGGGTCTCTTACTGAGCCTTTAGCTGGTAGTTTTAGCTAGACTGGCCGGCCAGCAAACTCCAGGAATCCTCCAGTCTCCGACTCCCCAGCCCCGGGATCATAGGCTCCTGCTGCCTTTTGACATAGTTGTTGGGTATCTGACCTTGGTACTCACGTTTACATAGTAAGCATTGTACTCTCAACCCCCAGCATCCCCCTGCCCTTCCCTCTCCTTTTTTGAGAAAGAGGTTTCACATAGTCCAGGCTAGTCTGAAACTCACTATATAGACCAGGCTGACCTTGACCTCCCAGAAATCCCCCTACCCCTGCCTCCTGAGTGCTGGGATAAAGGCACAGGACCCCACCCCAGACTCATAGCCAGAATTTCTAAATCTCATTCCGTATTCACTAATTCTCTCTGGATACTACAGTGTATCAGAACAGAAAGTGTGTTCCAACCCAGCTCCCTTAACTGATCTGTATGGGAACAGCTCAAACCGGCTAACTAACCTGTCCAGGGCCCAGAGCCAATCATTTCCTTTGTAAGCCAGCTCCTGCCTCTGCTTTCTTTTCTTTCTTTCAAGACAAGGTTTCTCTGTGTAGCCCTGGCTGTCTTGGATCTCACTCTGTAGACCAGGCTGGCCTCGAACTCACAGAGATCCGCCTGCCTCTGCCTCCCCGAGTGCTGGGAATAAAGGCGTGCACCATCACTACCTGGAGCCCCTGACTTTCTGAGCCTTAACTGTAGGCCTGCGATACCTTACCCAAGTCAAGACATACCTGCTTCTGTCTGTCCGGTCCCTACAATCACAGGCTTAAGGAACCTTACCTTCCTTTGGCTTTAATCAGTTTTTGTGACATTTTATCTATTTATGGATGTCGGAGGGGAAGAGACATGTATGGAGGTTAGAGGACAACCTGTGAGAGTTGGTTTTCTCCTTCCAACATGTGGATCCCAAGAATCAAACTCGGGTCATCAGGCTTGAGGAGAAGCTCCTTTGTCCACCGAGCCATGTCCCTCTCCCTTTGCCTGTGTGTCTTTGTGGTACTGGGGATTAACCCCAGGACCTCACACATGCTGGCTAAGAGCTCTAGCACTGCGCTATGTCCCCAGCACTTGTTTTTGGACAGGGTTTCAACTAGCCGAGGTTGCCCCCACACTTACTATGTACCCAAGGCTGCCCTTGATGCTTTCACTTCTGACCTCTTGAACGCCGGGATTACAAGTGTGCACCACCACACCTGGTTGTGTCTTTGGATTTATTTATAAAGACCCTATCTTGGGGCTGGCTAGATGGCACAGTAGTTAAGAGTACCATCTATCTGTTCTTCCAGAGGGCCCAAGTTCAATTCTTTTTTTTTTTTTTTTTTGGTTTGGTTTTTTGGAACTTGCTTTGTAGACTAGGCTGGCCTCGAACTCACAGAGATCCGCCTGGCTCTGCCTCTCGAGTGCTGGGATTGCAGCCGCCGCTGCCGCTGCCGCCGCCGCCGCCACCACCACCACCACCACCACCCCCCGGCCCAAGTTCAATTCTAAGCACCCACATCACATGGTGGCTCACATCTGGGACTCCAGTTCCAGAGGATCCAAAACCTTCTTCTGGCCTCCATAGGTGTCAGGCATGTATACAGTGCACAGGCATCTCTGTAGGCAAACACCTATATACAAAAATTAATTTTGTTTTGTTTTTCAAGATAGGGTTTCTTTGTGTAGCTCTAGCTGTCCTGGAACTAGCTCCGTAGACCAGGCTGGCCTAGAACTCACAAGAGATCCACCTGCTTCTGCCTCCCAAGTGCGGGGATCAAAGGTGTGCACCACCACTCCTGGCAATAAATAACATTTTAAGAAGGATCACATCTCTATGTGCTGATTTGTTCCATTTTCAGAGTGACCAGAGGCCTGCTAATGTTGAGCCACAGTGAAGAGCAGGGGTCCCCAGGACTACATCACAGCACAAGGAGCTCTGATGACTGCAGCTCATGACCTAGTGGACCCCACATTCCCCAGCCAGCTATGTACGGGGAGGTTGTACAGAGCCTGCTGCAGCTCTCAAAAGGAGCTTTGCGCTCTCTGCGCTTGCGTACTGCTCTTTCTCAGGATCCTAATGCAGCTTGAAAGTCTGGTATTCACACAACTACCACGTTTATCCTGAGCCGAGTATGTGTTCCACTTAGCCATGAAGGGCTGGTGATATTCCCTTCCCCAAGAGCATGTGTGTAGAAGAACAGGCCTGAGCACATCCCAGAGAAGCACAGGAAAGTGCAACCCCAAGCTTTTTGAACTCCCATCTGGCTACCACTCCCTTAACTCATAGTGACAGCCTCATGGAGTCATTTCACCTGATCAAGTGACCTTTTTCAAGTTTATGTGTATTTTGTGAATGTAAGCTGAGTGTGTGTGTGTGTGTGTGTGTGTGTGTGTGTGTGTGTGTGTGGTGTATGTGCACCTACAGTGGCCAGAAGACCTGCAGAGGCCAGAAGAGGGCATCAGATCTCTTGGAGCTAGAGTTAAAGCTGCAATGAGCTGCCCAGTACAAAGTTGGAAACCTGACTTTGATTCCTCTGGAAGAGCAGGAAGTACTCTTAACTGATGAGCCATCTTTCCCTTTACAAGATCTTGACAGACAGGCAGGAAGGAATCTTCCCAGCACATAAGTGAGTTGTGCTCTTCTGATTCCCTTTGCCACAAGAAGGACTCTCCCAATTCTCAAGCCACATGGTCATGAATTTGGGAGTGTCAAAAAGGATGTATAGGACCATCAAAGAATAGACCTAGAAAGTGAGAGGATTTGTGTCTTATAAGAATACTTAACTAGCCCGGGAGTGGGGGGTGGGGTGGTGCACCCCTTTCATTCCAGCACTTGGGAGGCAGAGAGAGGCAGGCAGATGGCCTTAGTTCAAGGCCAGCCTTGTCAGAGTTCCAGGACAGCCAGTGCTGTTATACAGAGAAACCCTGTCTTGAACTCCCCTTTCTCCCTCCAAAATTACTTATCTGAAGCTGGGCGGTGATGGTGCATATCTTTAGGAGGCAGAGGCAGGCGGATCTCTGAGTTCAAGGCCAGCCTGGACTACAGAGTGAGTTCTAGGACAGCCAGAGTGACACAGAGAAGCCCTGTCTGGAAAAACCAACACGGGAAACAACAACAAAACAACCACGGGCTGCTCGTCCACAGGACCAGGATTTGGTTCCCAGCACCCACATGGTGGCTCACCATCCGTAACTCCAGTTCCAGAGGATCCAATGGCCTTTTGGCTTCTTCAGGCACAGTTCACAGACACACACACAGACACACACAGACACACACAGACACACACACACAAACACACACCATTAAAGTGGTCTTGTGCAGAGGAAGCTTTAATAAGCAAATGGACAATACTCAGCCAAGGGGCTGAGATGTAGTTTAATTGGTAGAGTACTCGTATAACATGCAAAGTCCCTGACTCCCGTCTCCAGCAACGCATAAACCGGGCATGGTGACTCACACCTGTAATCTCAGCACTCAGGAGGTGGAGGCCGCAGGATCAGATCTTCAAGGTCATCCTTGGCTACATAGTGACTTTGAGGCCAACTTGTGCTAGCTACATGAGAAGAAACACAGAGAGAGACAGAGAGAGACAGAGAGACAGAGACTAAGTCTGACCTGTGGATCTGAGGTCATGAACAAAGTAACACAAAGTAACCATCAGGGCAGTGCAGAGACTGACGGGCTCCTTGTGGGGTTGTCCTCTAGAAGGACTTGCCTATTGCCTGTGCTGAGTCAGTTTTAGGAGGAATCATTATGATACAGCCTGTGAAGGGGTTTCCTCCTACCAGGCTCATGATATATAGGCCAGCTGTACACCTGCCTATTTCAACAATATGGTGACTTCTTCCTTTCTCTCTCTCTCTCTCTCTCTCTCTCTCTCTCTCTCTCTCTCTCTGAGATAGGGTCTTAGTCTCCTGGGTGTTGGGATTAAAGGTGTATACTGTCTGGAGAGATGGCTCAACAAGAGCACTGACTGCTTTTCTACAGGACTGGGTTTGATTCCTCAAACCTGTATCAAGGGTTCCTACACTTCTAGCCTTCATTGGGTATTGCACACACATGCACATGGTATGCAGACATACATACAGCAAACAATCATATTCATTGAAAAAAAGAAAAGTATGCACTACCGTGCCTGAAGCCTTTTCAGATTTTATTTATTAATTTATTTTTAATGTGTCTGTGTGAGGTCTGGGAAGGCCAGAGGGTGTTGGATCCCCTGGAGGTGGAGTTACAAGCAGTTGTGAGCCACAGGAAATGGGAGGTGGGAACTAAACTCTGGTCCTCTGGAAGAGCAGCAAGTGCTTTTTTTTTTTTTAAGATTTATTTATTTATTACATATACAGAAGAGGGTGCCAGATCTCATTACAGATGGTTGTGAGCCACTATGTGGGTGCTGGGAATTGAACTCAGGACCTCTGGAAGGGCATTCGGTGCTCTTAACCTCTGAGTCATCTCTTCAGCTCGCATCAAGTGCTTTTAACCACTGGGCAGTCTCTCCAGCTGCCCCTAACCACCTGGCCTCCACACACGGTACCTTATACATTGTAGCACCCCCTAAGAGTCTGACCTTATAGTGACCCTACACGAGAGCCACTGACTTCATGGTGTATGCCTATGACCAGAAGTGGTTGGCTTTCTTTGTCTGTGCTGGGACTCAGTTTCAGACTGGTGGCCCGCTGCTTCTCCGGAACATTAGGCGGATGGAAGTCAACAGCTTCAGAGGCTGGATTCCATTTAGACTCAGAACACACAATTCTAAAGCTCTCTGCACCCTCCTTATGAATTCCTTTCCCGATTCAATGAGCCAGAGTCACTTCTCTGTTGCTGGCACCTAAAAAGTCTATGTAATGCCAAACATCTCGCTCATTGGTCCATTATTATGTTTATAAAGGTTTGGTAAATACATTTTCTTCGCTGTTAGGTTGCAAACTCTGAAAAGCTGTCTCCATTTCTAATATAATATCCTTGCCTTGCCTACAGTATGTGGAACAGTATAGGTCACGGGTTACAAAGTTGTAGAGTCTGGGCTGTACCCAGAAAGTACATATTCGGATCAATCTGCAGGGTTGATGTTTTCTGTTGTCTGACTCAATACAGGCCACCAGTCTGAAAGTCCAGGATGCTGAGGTCGGGGGAACATTTGAGGCCATGAATTTGCACCAGACTGGACAGTACTGTGTGATCTTGATTAAAAGAAAAAAGTCCCAACATTGGCACACATCTATTCCCAGAGTTAAGGGAGGCTAAAGCAGGAGGAATAGCAGTTTCAGGCCAGCCTGTGCTACATCGTGACACTGCTTCAACAAAACAAAACAAAATAATAAAAAAGGGACTATGGTGTTATATGCCGGTGAGGTAGTGGGAGGAGGGTCAGGAGTTCAAGGACACCTTTAGCTACATAGCCAGTTTGAGGCCAGCATAATACGCGGCCTCAAAATAAGTCAATATTTAAGAATATGTTTCTATTATCTTAAAAAATAAAATTATCTTTTCCTGAGACAGGGTTTCTCTGTGTAGCTTTGCGCCTCTCCTGGAGCTCACTTGGTAGCCCAGGCTGGCCTCGAACTCACAGAGATCCGCCTGGCTCTGCCTCCCGAGTGCTGGGATTAAAGGCGTGCGCCACCAATGCCCGGCTCTATTATCTTAAAAAAAAAACAAACCTGTGCTGGGCGGTGGTGGATCTCTGTGAGTTTGAGGCCAGCCTGGTCTACAGAGCAAGATCCAGGACAAGTATCAAAACTACACAGAGAAACCCTGTCTCAAAAAAAACATAAACAAAACAATTTTTTTTTTTCTGGGTGGTGGCGGCCCCTGCCCTTGATCCCAGCACTCAGGAGGCAGAGGCAGGCAGATCTCAGTATATTTGAGGCTACCCTGGTCTGCAAAGCTAGTTCCAGGACAGTCAGGGATACACAGAGAAACCCTGTCTCAACTCCCCCCCCCAAAGTTTGACATTTAGTTATTTATTTGTGTATGTGTGTTGGCACATGTATCACAGCCTGAGTGTGTCACAACTTGTGTGTAGAAGTCAGAGGAAAACTTTTGGGAGCTGGAGCTAGTCTCTCTCTCTTTTATTATTATTATTATTATTATTATTTTGTTTTGTTTTTTGAGACAGGGTTTCTCTGTGTAGCTTTGCGTCTTTCCTGGATCTCACTCTGTAGACCAGGCTGGCCTCGAACTCACAGAGATTTGCCTGGCTCTGCCTCCCGAGTGCTGGGATTAAAGGTGTGCGCCACCAGCTCCCAGCACTATTATTATTTTGAGACAGGGTCTCTCTGTGTAGCCCTCTGCTTCCTGAGTGCTGGGATTAAAGGCTTGACACTATGCACAGCAGGTTGTCTTCCTATACCGTGTGAGTTCCAAGGATTGAACGCAGGTCAACAGGTATGGTGGCGGGACCTTTACCCATGAGGCATCTTGTCTGCCCTCTATTAAATAACTGTATGCTCTCTCTTTCTCTACACACACACACACACACACACATTTTTTCCCATGACTGGGCATAATGGCACATGTGTCATCCAGAGTCCAGTTTGATGCCAGGCTAGGCCACTTTAACTAAAAACCAACAAACATGTTTCAGATAAAATCTCCATATTATCTTGAAAAATAAAGAAGATGGGGACAGGTATAGAGGGACCTGGGAGACTGATGCAGGAGGATCACAAGTTTGAGGCCCACCAATGCAAGGTGTGGTGGCACATGCCTTTAATCCCAGCACTCAGGAGGCAGAAGCTGGTGGGTCTCTAGGAGTCTGAGGCCAGCCAGGACTGCATAGTGAGACTCTGCCTTAATAAAACACTCGCCATTACTAAGGAAGACCTGAAGATCTGCCTATTTTGGGCCTGCATTCCTGTAGCTGCACTCTTTAAACAAAACTCTGGCATTTGTTTGCCAAAGAACAAAGAACTCATGTTGCTCACTTTCTTTTTCTTTTTTTTTTTTTGTTTGTTTTCTTGGAGACTGGGCTTCTCTGTGTAGCTTTGGAGCCTTTCCTTGAACTCGCTCTGTAGCCCAGGTTGGCCTCAAACTGACGGAGATCCGCCTGCCTCTGCCTCCGGAGTGCTGGGATTAAAGGCGTGCGCCGCCGCCGCCCGGCCGTGTTCCTCACTTTCTTTACTTTTGTACTTATGAGGTCCCTATCGGTAAGTTTACCACACTCAGAGATCAACAGAAGTAAAGTGAATAAATAATAAATGAATTGGCAATTAGCACTTGCTTTTTAATTTTCACTTAACTTCTATTCACCTAACTATACTGTAATAAGCCATTTAGCGGACTGAATCCTATTAATTATTTTTCTCCAAATTACTTTTTCAGTTCTCACATCTATCAACAAACACTCATACAGGTTCCTAAAACCTTTCTCTTTTTCCCAAAGGCGTTCCCCGACCACACTGGCTTGGGCCACCTCAATTTGGTCACTTGGAGGTGCAAGTGCCTGAAATTCCATCAGTGTGACCAGCTCCCTGGGCCCAATTGTGACTGGTGGTTTGTCAGGTAGGCATTATTTCCAGGTAACACAAACACACAACTCGGTGAAGCCAATTGTAGACAAGACGCCATCCGTCCTCTCGCAAGTTCTCGCTGAGGTGTGGAAGTTCCTAGCTGGGAAGTGGGAAAGGTGCGGGGAGGCTGCAAGGAACCACGTTCTGGAATTTAACCCTGGCTTTCAAGGTGGGGACTCGGAGAAAGTCTGAGATCCACCCTGGGGGTGTGGCTCCCGGCGTGCAATCCTGGAACAACTTCAGGACCCTCCAGATCCCAGGCTTTGGGAGCTTTCTATC
>CABHPQ010063064.1:0-25297 GCA_902168405.1 Peromyscus aztecus
CCACTCCTCCTCCACTTCTATTCAGCAAAGAACAGGTCTCCCATGAGTATCAACAAAACATGGAATATCAAGTTGTGCTCCTCATGTATTAAGGCTGGGCAAGGTGACCCAGTATGAGCAATAGGGTCCCAAAAGCTAGTAAAAGAACTAGAGACAGCCCCTGCTTCCACTGTTAGGTGTTGCTAGAGTTTTCCTGCCTGGCCCACGGTCAGGATAAATCTCTTTCACCTGCCAGTCCCACAGCCGCTCAGACCCAACCAAGTAAACACAGAGACTTATATTGCTTACAAACTGTATGGCCATGGCAGGCTTCTTGCTAACTGTCCTTATATCTTAAATTAACCCTTTTCCATAAATCTATACCTTGCCACATGGCTCGTGGCTTACCGGCATCTTCACAAGCTGCTTGTCATGGTGGTGACTGGCAGTGTCTCTCTCACTCAGCTTCCTGTTCTCTCAATTCTCCTTCCTCTCTGTTAGTCCCGCCTATACTTCCTGCCTGGCCACTGGCCAATCAGTGTTTTATTTATTGACCAATCAGAGCAATTTGACATACAGACCATCCCACTGCACTAGGGGTCCCACAAGAGGACCAATTTATACAACTTTAACATATATGCAGAGGTCCTCGGTCAGTCCCATGCAGGCTCCCTAGTTGTCAGTTCAGTCTCTGTGAGCCCCTATGAGCCCAGGTTAGTTGACACTATGAAACCTGGTACAAGAGAATCTCTCAGGACAAGGATGACTCCAGCTAAGACTCCTAGCAATAGCAGATATTTAGTCTAAACTAGCCATCTCCAGTCACTAGGCAAGACTTCAAGTGGAAGGAGTGGGAAACCAACCCAGCCACATAACCTTTGACCTACAATACGTCCTGCCTATGGGATGTGTTGGAGTCATGGTGCTCTCGAAATTGAGGGTGTGGCCAACCAATGACTGGTCTATCCTAAAATCCAGGCTAGGAGAATAAACCTACCCCTGACATTGCCTGGAGCACCAGGACCTGCAGGCTGGATGACCCAGAGACCTGGGATAGAACCTAAGAAACAATGTCAATGTAATGATGCACAACGGTATCCTGCTATACTCACAGATTGGTGCCTAGCCCAATTGTCATTAGAGAGACTTCATCCAGCAACTGATGGAAACAAATGGAGACAGACAGACAGAAATTAGGTGGAGCTCTGAAATCCTGCAGAAAAGGGGGAGAAAGGATTGTAGGAGCCAGAGGGGGTCAAGGTTATCTTATTTCTTAAAAGCCATTTTACACAGTGCACAAAGCATTTGCTGATCATAGAAACAAGCAGGCCAACCCTAATATCATTCTTGAAGTTATGATACTGAAATCAAAACTCAATATATCTCTACCATTTCAGAGACAAAGACATGAATAAAGTTAGACACACTGTCACTATAGGTGAAGAAATTCATGACAGCACAGGACAAGCATATTTAATTGGTTATGCATTGATAGCTTGCAAAGCAATAAAAATCCCAAAGGAACTTTAATTTACAACTTCAAATCCATACCCATTGTGAGTCATCTTGTGACCTTACATATTAGAGATGTAGTTATGGGTAAGTGATGGATTTTATTATATGGTGTGATTATTCAATCTGTCATGAAACATAGAACATATTATATAAAGCTTTCTTTTAACCATATTTCAAATAGGACATCTAATATGTTCCTTGTCAAATGATTAAGGCAGCATGACATGTAATGATAACATTGTACACCATTGGCCTTTCCTAAGTATCATGTGGTTCTGTTGTCGTTCTAATAAGATATTGCCATTCGAAGTGATCATTATGCTTTTTAACATTATTTTCTCTATCATGAAAATCAAAGAAGGTTGCAGTAGTTATTTCAATCACCTACCTTGGTACTCATTTGCAGGTATGAGAAGGAAAACCATGTTTAGTACAATATATTCTGGATGTATTTTTGCAGCACTAATTTTGCATTTGCTTTGAAAGCGATCTACTGGTTTATCTGGTTTCATGTGATTGTCCTTACTGATTTTTAAAGTGCTTAGCATACCTCCTTCTTTTGAATGTACACATATTTTATCAATTAAAATTTAGTTTCTTACTTATGTTATCAAAATTTTGTGATATGTTTGCTTAATATGTTCATTCAAATTTTACAGGTTGAATTTGAATATAAGTGGAAATTCATAAATGTAAAATTCAGACATGCATATTTGTATAATTATATCATTTTATTTTTGAAGTTATGATGTGTGGTTTTTATTAAAATGCACAGAGCAAATAAAGCAAATGAGAGGAAAGATTGTAGAAGGTGGAAATAAAAATGTGAGGAAATCAATTAGGTCATAATTATTTTCTGTGATACTATAAAAATAAGTCCACTCCAAATCTGATTTGTGGTTTCAAGGAAGGCAAAGACCAAATGAAAGTGAATAGTTGCAAGATTCACAACTGACCTAAAATAAAACTAGACAAGCTGTACAAGGGAACAGAACAGCTTTATTTTTGGTTAAGACCATTGTCTACTTTACCTTATTAGTGATTCCAAAGAGAATGATTGTGGTGGTTAATATTCACTGTCAACTTGAATACATTCAGAATCACATAGAAGATAAATCTGCAGGCATCCATGAAGTATTTCAAAAGATATTCAATTGAAGAGGTTAAGCCTACTTTGAATTCGTATCCTAAATTGGATTAAAACAGAGGACTGAACAACTAGAGAAAAGGAAATGGGTAAGGATACCCTGATCCCAGATCTCAAGTCTTCCCAGATATGAACAATTTCACCTTCATGTTGTGGCATACTTCATTAGCATCAGCAAGCCCCTCCATAAGAGTTCCCAGCAGCACTGAAAAAGACACAAAACAAACTGTATTAGTCTGGGTTCTTTAGAGGAGCAGAACGGAAAGAATTTATGTTTATAAAGGGGATTATTATAGTGGCATACAGGCTGTGGTCCAGCTAGTTCAATGACTGTTTACCAAGAGAAAGTCCTAGAATACAGTAGTTATTCAGTCCATGAGGCTGGTTGTCTCAGCTGGTCATCAGTATATGCCAGGATTTTGAAGCAGGCACTAATGCCAGTGAAAGAATGACTTTCCAGGGAGCGAGAGGGCAAGCAGACAAAGAAGAAAAGCTTCCTTCTTCCATGTCCTTTATATAGGCTGCCACCAGAAGGTGTGGCCCAGATTAAAAGTGGATCTTCCCACCTCAAAAGATGCAGATGAAAGGTGACTCTCACCACTTCAAATGATTTAATTAGGAAAAATCACTCAAAGGTACCCAGCCACTTGGACTTTAGTTAATTCCAGATGTAGCCAAGTTGATAAACAAGGATAGTCATCACACAAGCCAAAAACAAACACATAACAAACGAAAATAATTTGAGACTAGCAATTAGTTTTTTAATAGATATTAAAAAAGAAGTGGGAGAAGAGTACAATATGCCTAAAAGTTACAGGAAAAAAAGTTCAACATAACTAACCCTGGGGAGATGAAAATGAAATTCATTTTAAGTCATCAATTCATTCTAAGAAAAATGACTACTATGAAGTCTTTGTATGATCTTTAGAGGAACAGTTTGTTTTCCAGTTTTCTCCTGGACAGCACAAGTTCCTGTCATAAAACAGGGCCCCGTGGATGTGGTTTTGAAGCCTCCCAGTGGCTGGACAGTACCCCTTGTGGTGTTTGCTTGTACCTTTCCCCATCAGGGTCTCATCGTGCAGCATGTTATGACATCCTTTTATTATATATGACATAAGTCACTGATATTTAAGTTCATAGAATTATTTAAAGACTAAATGCAGCTATGTTTCATGATTATCTCACAAAGACAAAAAATACCATTTGAAGTTGTGATTTTAATTTAATGTGCTTACATAGATCCTGTAATATAGCATAATTTATTTTCTAACCTTTTAGAAAATTAAAACATGTAAAAAAGCTTCAAATAAGTAAGTGCCCTATGTAGAGATTTGTTTCTTTTCAATTGCCTGTGTGATGGTTTGAATTGAAAAAGCTCATAGATTTAAATGCTTGGTAACCATGGAGTGGCACTATTATTAGGTGTGGCCCTGTTGGAGTAGGTGTGGTCTTATTAGAGTAGGTATAGCCTTGTTGGAGGAAGTCTGTCACTGAGTATGGGCTTTGAGGTTTCAAATGCTCAAGCCAGGCTCAGTGTTTATTTTCTTACTGCCTGCCGATCTTGACATAGAACTCTCAACTACCTCTCCTGAGCCATGTCTGCCTGCATGACATCATGCTTCCTGCCATAATGATAATAACTAAACCTCTGAACTCTAAGTATGCTGCAGTTAATTTTTTTTCTTTTATAAAAGTTGCTGTGGTCATGATGTCTCTTTACAGCAATAGAATATGATTGAATAAGACATCCTATTTTTGTGCTGATGGTCAAAAGAGCAAAGGCAATTAACATGGAAGCCTCAGGTCTGTAGAGAAAAATAAAGATAACCAAACTCACAGAATACATAGAAAACTAAGTAAGTTTTTGTAGACAGCTTTGTTGTCAGCCACTATCTCTCAATAATGACATGAAGACTTATTATTAATTATGAAAGCTCATCCTTAGTTTAGGCTTGTCCCATTAGCTCTTATAACTTAAACTAATCCATTTATTTTAATCTACATTTTGTCATGTGGCTCGTTACTTCATTTTCTGTACTGCTCATGCTGCTTCCTCTGCATCTTGCTGACAATCTTCCCTTCTTCTTCCCAGAGTTCTTTCTGTCTCCTTAATTCCTGCCTAACCTCTTCCTGTCTAGCTATTGGCCATTCAGCTCTCTAGTAAACTAACCAAAACAATACATTCTCACACAGCGTACAAATATCCCACAATAAGTTTTATAATTTTCTTTATTTACTAATTAGAGCTGAGAAATATGTGGAGAGTATAACTTGTTAGAAGAGTCATCTGGTGCTGGGCGGTGGTGGTGTATGCCTTTACTCCCAGCACTCGGAAGGCAGAGGAAGGCCAGCCTGGGCTACCAAGTGAGTTCCAGGAAGGGTGCAAAGCTACACAGAGCAACCTTGTCTCAGAAAAAAAAAAAGATTCATCTGGTTTGGGGTACATCTGATTTACATTGCCATAAGAGAACAGACATCATCTTTGCTGTAAAGTCCTATTCAGAGATGTAATGGTGCAGAAGTTGGGGATTTCTCAACCTAACTGTTTAAAACATGGAATAAAAACATCTGAAAATTTTTGCTTGTTACTTTTGCCAAGCACCATCAAATTTAAGCTGAAAAAAAAATGTAATAAAACAGCGTGCTGGCCTAAGTGACTGTGCTGCTTGGCGGCTCTCCACAAGGAAGGGACCCGTGGTCTCCTGCTGCTGCTGTTCCACATCTGTTGTGTTCACGCCTTCCTTTACCATGCTGGGTGTCTACAAAAATGTGTCCCAACTTCACGTTGTTTTTCATTTCTAATTTTATTTTAAAAGTTCATACATGGATACCATGTATCTTAATCCTATCCACCTCTCTCTTTTTCTCTCTACCCCACCAACCAGAACCCTTATCTTGTCTCCTTCCCAAATTCACGTTTTCTTCCTCCCTTTGTTTTTTTCCCTCCCTCCCTCCTTCCCTCCCCCTTCTTCCTTCCTTCTTTCCTTCCTCCCTTTCTTCCTCTTTCACTTAGTTAGTCCAATATGTGCTAATCATATAAGAATAGGTGTAGGATCATCCACTGTGACATGGGAACCTACCAATGGTCACATTCCCAACAAAAAGTTACTTTATATGCCCTAGAAGCCATCATATGACAATAGGTACTTAGTTCCTTGCCACTCCATACAGAAACATTTAGCTAGGTTGAGGTGAACATGTTATGAAAGATGTACAATTGAGAGATCTAGTACAGCACTTCTGTGAGTAACCATGCTGTGGTGAATTCAAGTCATCCAGTAGACAGCATTTCAGAGCACTCCTTCCCATCCTACAGCTCTTACATTCTTCTTGCCCTGTCTTCTGAGATGTTCCCTGAGTTTGTGTTGGGGGATAAAACAGATGTCCTACTTGGAGCTTAACACAGTTGCTTATCCTCAGCACTTTGAGTATTAATTTATCTCTGCACTAATCACTATATACTGTAATAAGCAACTTCCATTAACAAGTTTGGAAACATTACAGACCTAACGATATAAACTTAAATAGTTAGAAAGTAGTTTGACAGCATGAGCATTTAGAAAAGCAACATTAATAGGTTCTCCTCTAAGGCTTATGACTTCCTTAGTAATGTGTTTTGTACATCTTTACAGTACCAGAGGTAAAATCTTACCAGTAGAGTTGGGACATTGTCTTCATGACATAGTGACCCCATCTAAATTCCTTTCATATGAGTTTAGAACTTAGGAAGCTTCCATGGTAATAGGTTCCCATATGTTTTCTTGAATGGCCTTTAGTGTTAGGTGTAACCACTTATATTTTCTCTTTTATCCATTTTTCCCTTTCTCTTTTCTTAAATTATTATAATTTTGTCTTTATTGAATTAATTTAAGATCTGATTTGTAGTTGTTTTTTACTGTCTAGTCATTTGGGCTTAGTTTTCCTCTAGCTGTTCCAAGGTCTTAACATGTATAATTCAGCTATTAACTTGAGATCTCTTAATTCCTTCGGATGTAGGCATTTAGCACTAAACTTTCATTTTAGGACTCTCTTGTGTCTCACTGATTTTATTATGTTTCGTTTTTTATTTTTTAAGAGAATGTTTTTAAAAAGATTTCCTTTTCAAAAAGTATCTTGTGTTTTGATTCTATTTTTAACTTTTCACAATCAGGAAAGAAATAAAGGAGGTAAGAAAGAAGGGATCCTTCCCTCCAAATGTGGGATATAAAGCTAGAAAGAAATTGCTAGATTCCAAACAAAATGATATTTTCCTTTATACAGACTCAAACCTGAAGAGAAAAATAGCATAGAGGAAGAGATGAAGCCATGTGGCTAGAGATAGGTGTCCCCAAACTATTTAGGTAGAAATATAGAAAGAATAGACCACTCTCAAGACAAAATTGAGCCCTGGTTTCCTGCTATGATCGTGATGTTCACAGGCAATTTCAACTCAGCTTGGATTATGTCTCTCATCAGAATCAGCACTAAGTTCTCATATATGACAATAATTTGAGGATGATTTACTAGGTAAAATATATCCCATAAATACAATAAAAATCTCAATAGGGAAACTTAAAAGGCCAAAGTTTATTGTCTAAAGGTTAAGGCTGACAAAAGCTAACAGAAGAATTAAAATATAAATTTCAAAATGATAGAGACTATTGCAGCAGATTCTGAATATTTTATATTTGTATATATTTCTTTTATTTCACAAAATTCAATAAAATTGGAATAACACCAATTACTTAATTCCTACTTAAGTGATATTTGTGATTTACACAGTAACTTTTATATAAAATCTAGGTATTTTATTGCTGCCATAGTAGAAATAAAACTAAAACCCTTTTTACATGGTAGTCAGAAAACTTCCAATAGTCACACCTTTGGCCAGGCACATGCTTGCTCTACTGCAGGTGGGATACTGTATTGTAGAAACTGATTTCCCTGTCAGTTAATTGATTTTAAGGAAATTCCTAAAGGACTAGTAATACCTAGAACAGGTGTCAAGATGCCAAAGCCCACCTGTCTTCTTGAGTCTTATATGTGTATCTAAAAGTGGTTGGTTCTACTGGGAAAGCAAATCTCCATCCAATCTTTATACCATATGCCATACTGGTCTTAATTTAACAATTGTACTCACAACAAAGTCATGTTAGTGCCCCAACTTCACTCACTGAAAGGACTAGAAAGGATTTCTTCTTTCTATCTCCTTGCATTTATGTGCATTTCCTTGTCATCATTTATTTTACCAGAATTTATTAGTTCAATTTACAGAGCAGAGTACTTTGTTAGGGAACCCATAACATCTGTGAAACTGAAGATTCACTTACATCTTGTTTCTCAACCCAGTTTTCATTAAACCTAATATAGTCTATTTCATTTCAAATGATCCAACAATGCTGATTCTTCAATAATACTGATGTTAAATAATATTGATTTTAAATACTTTATCTTTCTTAAACATTATCCCCCATAGTTAATTAGACTTCACTTACTGTGAATCAAAAATTATTGTAAATTAATTTCAAAATAATGTATTAAAATCCATATAATAAATTGACTGATTTTGTTTTTAATAATATTGAATACATACACATAAGCATGAATAATGCAAACAATATAGAAGTAACAATGTATTTTAAGCAAAGCATATTGAATATTTAGCCTTAGCAACCCAATGCAGAGGTATTCCCATTACATCTTGTTATGAATGAGGGAGCAGAAGCTTAGGGAGATAAGGCAAAGTTACTATGATCTTCAACAATGATGTTATACTGCTTCCAGGGTTAAATCACCTCTACATAAGAAAAGCATAAAGACTGATGATGTCCTGCCTTCTACCTTTTTCCAAGCACCTGGACCTTTGCTTAAAGACTTTTATCACTAGTCTGTCCATCAGAAAAATTATAAATCATTTATGGTTTCACATTCTTCCAAACACTATAAGCAACTTAACACATTTAGCTTCAAGGCACCCTCCTGTGGAATAATCCTCTTGTACACTGCAAAGATTTGTCACTTGAATTGGTTTAATAAAATGCTGATTGGCCAGTCACCAAATTAAGAATTCTGAGAAGAGGAAGGGCAGAGTCAGGAGTCACCAGCCAGGTGTAGAAAAATCAAATGAGAATGTCATACTGAGAAAAGGTGCCAAGCCACATGACTAAACATAGATAAGAATTATGGGTTAATTTAATATAAGAGCTAGTTAGTAATAAGCCTGAGCCTCTGTGTGGTAATTTAGAAATGGCTGTGGGACAGGGCAGGACAGAGAAAACCTCCATTCACATATGAGGCCAACATGGGGCAAGAATTTCCACATAAAACCTGAGATGACATGATAGTATACTTGAGTGACCCCAAAGATTCAACCAAGGAACTGATACAGCTTATAAACACCTTCAGCAACATAGCAGGATACAAGATCAACTCAAAAAAATCAGTGGCCCTCCTATATACAACTGACAAGCATGCTGAGAAGGAAATCAGAGATACATCACCCTTTACAATAGCCACAAATGACATAAAATACCTTGGGGTAACACTAACCAAGCAAGTGAAGGACCTATATGACAAGAACTTCAAGTCCCTGAAAAAAGAAATTGAAGAAGATGTCAGAAAATGGAAAGATCTCCCATGCTCATGGATAGGCAGGACTAACATAGTAAAAATGGCAATTTTACCAAAAGCTATCTACAGATTCAATGCAATCCCCATCAAAATACCAACACAATTCTTCACAGACCTGGAAAGAATAATACTCAACTTCATATGGAAAAACAAAAAAACCCAGGATAGCCAAAAGAATCCTGTACAATAAAACAACTTCTGGAGGCATCACGATCCCTGACTTCAAGCTCTACTATAGAGCTACAGTAATAAAAACAGCTTGGTACTGGCATAAAAACCGACTTGTGGACCAATGGAATCGAATTGAAGACCCTGACATTAATCCACACACCTATGAACATATAATTTTTGACAAAGAAGCCAAAAGTGTACAATGGAAAAAAGAAAGCATCTTCAACAAATGGTGCTGGCATAACTGGATATCAACTTGCAGAAGGCTGCAAATAGATCCATATCTATCACCATGCACAAAACTTAAGTCCAAGTGGATCAAAGACCTCAACATAAATCCAGCTACTCTGAACCTGCTAGAAGAGAAAGTAGGAAGTAGTCTTGAACGCATTGGCATAGGAGAAAGCTTAAATAAAGGAGTCTAAACACACAAAAGAACAGAGTCAAGCATGACTTCTTGGTAGTAGCATTTTCTTGGGTGGGCTCTGTTTGCTGGCAGTAAGCAGAGGTGTGGCTTCTTTAAGACGTGGCTTTCTGGTTCATTCTGGTAACTTAGACAGTTCTTTTAAGAGGTCCTACTACCAAACACTTATGTGTTGTTTACGACCAGCCCGCATCATGCTACTCAGAGGCGGCATAGACCTAGAAACTTCCCAGAGTTGGGACGATAAACATGGCTCCCAAAGCTGGTGATAAACATGCCTCTGCCATGAGACAAGGAACAAAGGGGGAGGAGCCATTGCCAGCACACCATGATTTAAGTTACACAACAGTTTTTTTTTTCTTCTCATACAGACAGAAAAGATCACAAATGCACAATAAGGACAGATTCAAACAAAAAGACCCTCTAGCCAGGTGGTGGTGGTACATGCCATTAATCCCAGCACTTGGAGGCAGAGGCAGGCAGATCTCTGTGAGTTCGAGGCCAGCCTAGGCTACAGAGTGTGTTCCAGGAAACGCACAAAGCTATACAGAGAAACCCTGTCTTGAAAAACCAAACCAAAACAAGACAACAAAAAGACTCTCTAAATGGGGTTATAGTGTGTTTAAAAATATATATAGGCTTAGGAGAGAAAAAGAAAAAGGGTGGAAAAAGTGCTAAAAAAGGGAGTAGAGAAATAAATAAATAGAACAAGCCATGTAAAGATGGAAATTATACAATAGTCTAGATAGTGTAGGTTATTGTGTTATCTTTAAATCTTTTGGTGGTTAATGAACATATGATAACTGCTGAGAGACATTTGATTATGAAAGCTGCTAGAGTAAACCAACCTATATATTTTAAAAATATCTTAACTTCAAAATTTAAGTGAAAAGATATGTTACTTTGGGAAAGAGGTTATGCTTTTGTTTCCATGGGAAATGAGAGGCTCTGGATTCATTCTGGGTTAAGAAAAATCAGGTTTGATTGAGGAAGACCACCTGAAAAATCTTCCATGGGAATGAATGACCCAGATGTAGTAACATTTCAGAGTGACTCTGTTGCAGTTTCCTCTGAGTTCTGCATCCAGAAAAGCTTCAAGACAGCCCCCTGAGGTGATCCAGCCTCATAGAATACTCCAATTAGGACTTAACCATAATCCTAAATTTTCTCAGGGTACTTCAACGATTACCAGCATCCTCAATCAGAAAGAATTAGTCTAGAGAACTATGTCCACATTCCCAAAAATAAAATATGAATGTTTGTCATTGTTTAGGGGTGTTGGTTCCAAGTTGTTATGGATAGTGGTCAGGAAAAAAGCTAAACAAAGGAGATTAGATTCAGATTACTTATTCTGAAAAGAAAAGGGGGATATGGAAATGATAGGATAAAAGAGTAGATAATTGAATTTACTTTAACCAAAAAAAACAGCTATTAATCTTACATATTTTACATTACTATAGATTTTGGTTTATTGATACATAGTTAAAGTTAATTTTGTTATACTGTATGTACATTCTTACTTTTGTTTAAGGTATTATGTTTATGCCACTCATTTAAGAAAGTATAATTGCCGGGCATTGGTGGCACACGTCTTTAATCCCAGCACTCGGGAGGCAGAGGCAGGCGGATCTCTGTGAGTTCGAGGTCAGCCTGGGCTACCAAGTGAGCTCCAGGAAAGGCGCAAAGCTACACAGAGAAACTCTGTCTCGAAAAACCAAGAAAAAAAAAAGAAAGTATAATTAAGAAATATAGATTAATAGTCATCTATAATAGCCAAACTTACACTCATGTTAGGTATGTTTTCAAAGTCATACACACAGACATAATTAGATAGATGGTTTTCAAATACTTCAAAGACCTATAGATTATGACATTTAATAGGTTTAATAACCTAAGGCTTTTCATGACAATGAGACAGGTCTGCTCCTGGCAGCACCAATCCACTTCAGAAAAGATGATATGCAAAAGCTGCCCATGTGGGTAAAGAAACTGCCCTGCCTCAATTGCTGACAGTTACTGTCCAAACTGGACCAGCAGGACACAAGAAAAGCAACTGTGAAGCTTTTCCAAGACAGGGTAGAACAGTTCTTCAAATTTTCCTGCTTCTGAAAAAGGTCTGTTAGATATTCTAGGCCTGTAGGCCAAAGATGGATGCCCAACTTCACAGAGGAACTTTGGGTAACTGTCCAAGCAGCTTGAGGTCCCTGTCATTAGGTAACATTTCACCCTTCCTGGGTCTTTGATGGAGTTGAACACTAAATAATTGTAATTATAGTTTTCCTTGTTATAATAGAAAGTAAATTAGATACAACGTTTCAGATTCACCAAGATAAGATAGACAATAAAGTATTTTCTCTAATTTTGTCAAATGCAAATGAATTAGTGTTACTGTAATTCTTACTTGATGACTGTTTTTTGTTGTATATAATCTTGCTATGTTAAAGTTAAAACCTTCCTTTTTAAATAGACAAAAAGGGGGGAATATTGTGGAATAATGCCCTTTTATACTGTAAGGATTTGCCACTCAAATTTGTTTAATAAAATGCTGATTGGTCAGTAGCCAATCAGGAAGTATAGGCAGGGTGACAAAACTAAGAATTCTGGGAAGAGGAAGGGCAGAATCAAGAGTCACCAGCCAGATGTAGAGGAATCAAGATGAGAATGTCATACTGAGAAAAGGTACCAAGCCACATGGCTAAACATAAATAAGAATTACGGGTTAATTTAAGTATAAGTGTTAGTTAATAATAAGCCTGAGCTGCTGGCTGGGCATTTATAATTGATATAAGACCCTGAGTGGTAATTTGAATGTGGCTGTGGGACAGGGTAGGACAAAAAAATGCCTCCATTGACAGCACCCTATAAAATAACACATAGATAATGAATGCATTAATAAATACAGTAAACTTGAAATTACAGGTGACTTTCACTAGTTTAATGTTGTACAAATAAGAGAGATGCATACATAGTCTCATATTTACCAAGAAGACAGTTAGTAGTCTTTGCTTTAAGATGTCATTGAAGGGATTTCATCGGTTGAATATTTTCTTTCTCTTCCAAAGGACCCAAGTGGTTGTTTTTTTTTCCCCTACACCCACCCTGGGCTTCTCATACCTGGATGTAATACCAGATCCAGGAGTTCTGAAACCCTCTTCTGGCCTTTGTAAACACTGACATATATGTGGCATACACTCACACAGACACATGCACATAATTTTTTAAATGATATTTAATTTAAAAGATTTTAAAATATTTTTAAGATGTACTGGTTACATTTGAAAGGAGAAATGACAGCAAGAGGAATGGAATATGTCGGTAGCATCTGGAATCTATTTGATTTCTTGATAATGGTACTGTTTTCACAGATGTGGTGATTATAAATCTCATTAAGCTGAAAAGTAAAAATGGTTGGACTTTTAAATGACTGAGTTAGTTCATTTAAAACTTTAACATGAGTATGAGAAAACACATATACAGAACATAAATTTCTGTTTGAAAATGCTGTGTGGCCTTTGGTTTTGTTGTGACCACTTGGACAAAGGAAGATACTGAACCCAAGACAAGTTTAACAATCTCTTTAAACCAATCATTGAGTAGCAAGTGCTGGTGCCCAGATAGCTTGTACCCACTGTTCCTGGCCACAGACCTTTAAGAGGTTGGTTCTAATCACACCTGGAAACTGAAGCAGCACACTATAAGGTTTTTTGAAATATATTTATATGCTTCATTAATTAATAAAAATATAAAGGTTTTTTTGTTTTGTTTTGTTTTGTTTTCTTCTTGTTATTGTAAAAGATTTTACTTTTGGAATTTCTCGATCTAACATGATCAAAAATTCATTTTTATGTGTGTTTTTGCAAAAAGAGAATGAGTCCTCTTAGTAGAAAAAGCCAAAAATCACTGTCTTAGAACATAAACATGAAAAAAATCAATTAAATCAATTTTTCATGAAGAGCCTTCAGAACTCATCTTCTACAGCCCCTGAACAGCCTGTTTATTACACTGAGGACTAGAGTCTCATCTGCAGATGATTGAAGTGCTGACTGATGTTACGAGTACTAATTAATACCTCACCCTGTGAGGTAGATCTCCAGTTAAATCATCATTCTGGAGCTCATTTTGCAGAAATGTTTGGCCCACCTCAACAGATGTTGCACCGGCGTCAATGTGAACGCTAGTGTTTTATGCTGTGAAGGGTTGCTCATGACATATGAGCGTTCGCATAACTCAATTAGTGGTCTTTACCAATTTGATGTCCTTTTCTATGTATTTCTTTAGCTCCTACATGAAGCTTGTAATTTTAAATTCATTTAGGGTATCAGATTCCATAGAATTGCTAAGTAGATAAGGAACATCGATTTTCTCTTATTCCCAGAGCATTCCCAATGTTTGGCAATCATTCCTAAAATACAATCATGACACATTATCACTTTGACCTTTGTCAAACTGTTCTTTATTGTTTTTGTTGTTATGTGGCTGTGTTTATTTGACTTGAAACAAGTCTGGCATTTTAAACTGTCCACAACTCCTAAGTAACCAAGCACAACAACCTTGAACTTCAGTTCTTTCTTCTTCCACCTCTTGAGTGTTGAAGTTGTATAATGTACCACTGGGCTTGGTTCATGGGCTCCTAGATCTCAAACCTGTGGCCTATGCATGGTAAGCAACACCATGCAATGAACTACATCCTTAACCCCATAAAAGATAATTGTGGTGTTTCTATTTTTACTGAAAATAATTTTTAGACAACATATTCTGATCATAATTTTCCCTACCTCATCTCCCAGAGCCTCCCCACTTCCTCACTCTTCCAAATTAATTCCTTCTTTATCTCTCTCTTTAGAAAACAAACTAGCAAAGACATACAATAAACAAACAAGAATAAAATAAAACAAAAACAAAGAAAAAAACAAGAAACACATACAGAAACATATACATACAATATAAATCCCATAAAAACACACAATTGGAAACTATAATTTACAAGACCAGTAAGGTTAAAAATAAATAAATAAATAACAATATGATGTGGTGGGTAGCTGTTCCAGCTTTGACCTGGAAGTACTAAGTACTACCACTATTGAGGCTTCAGTAACTATCACACCTACAAGGCGAAGCCGAGACAGGACCCCTGAAGACCCAAGATCTGGATGTGCCGGCTCTCTTGGTTCCTGGATCCTGGATGCTGGAGGTAGATTGAGCAGAGTTTTCCAGAGAACACTGCTGGACTGCGCTACACTTTTCCCGGACCCTGTAACCTATCCCTTTATTTATTTATTTACAATGTTTATTGTAAGTTACCCCACAAAACAAACCTCCCTTTTAACTACGTTGAGTTGCCTTAATACTACAACCAATAATACGATACAAAAATTCTCCAAAAGTTCCACTGAGTTCATTTTGGGTTGATCATCCACTAATGTGGTTTGTGTACCCAGTGAGACTCCATTGGAAAAACTATTTTTTACTTACGTGGCAAGCATAAATGCTCACCATGTAATCCAGACTAGACTGGAACAAACTTTGTAGGACATATTGCTTTTGAACTTGTAATAATCCTCCAGCTTCTACTTCCTAGATTCAGGAATAAAAATGTACAACTGTGTCAGTAAATATCATCTTCTTCCTCAGGGATACATCATTGACTACTGTCCAATAGGGAGGAGGTAGCAGAAGCCAGTAAGCAGAGTTCAGATGGCTTGTAAGAACTTCAGAAACAGCTTTCCTGAAGATAGTTTCAGGGTTTAAGCTCAACTTTACTTCAGAGTGAGGGGAAATGTATAGGATGGATACAGTGACTGGGGCATCATCTAATTTACATTTTGCAGGAAGGTCCTACTATATAGCTGGAGCACAAAACCTAATTATCATATGGGTAGCAGGAAAGCATCTTCATGGATCTGTGTCAAAGGTCACTCTTGAAATAAGTCAAGCAGCCAGGCTTAGGGAAAGCTTCCAGATAAGGTCAGGCTTCAGGGCCTAGAGACACTATCTGGATAGGAAGGAAGCCTGGCTGGAAAGGGAGTCCCCCATTTGGCACTGAGCTCAGAGGGCTGTTTGGGCACAGTGGACTGCAACCTTAAGTGCAAGGTACTCCAATATCAAGGCCTATAACTAATATTTTATACAAAAGGGACAAGCTGACAAAAATCTAAGTTTCCATCCTCCCTGCCCGCTTATGTGGCCTGGCACCAGAAGGTGACGACTGTTTTTAGCTTAGGTCTTCCACTTCAAATAACTTGATTTAGAAAATTCATCACAGGAGCTCCCAGTAGCTTTTTGATTCTGCTTCTGTTAATTCTACGTACAACCAAACTGACAACCAATATTAGTCTTCACACATATTATGCCTGGCTATCAAGTTCTCTGCATCTTAGCTTTCTAATTTGTGAAACGATCCTTTCATTTGTTCTATTTTAAATGCCACATGTATCAGTGCATATAAAACTTGAAGCAAACAATTGATAAATAGTAATAAAAATTTTAGAATTTTTTTCACGGTTTTGATTTTTAACAGGACACTAAAGTATATAGAGAAGATAATAACAGACACTGACAATATTTAGAGTCTCATTAAGTGTCTATTGAGAGAATGAATGAAGGAATAAGGCTAATCACTTACCACCAAGAATAATGCAACTTATGTTGGCAAAATGAGTTAACTTAAAACTTAAAATAAGAAGTCTTTACAAAGAATACCTTGTAAACGGGAAACAGAAATACTATGTGGTGCTGTTGGTATTTCAAAAACTTTCACCTAAGAATGAGAGCAGGGAGAACACAAAATCTCAGAGAACTTCATTGAAGCAGGAGAATGTGTTTCATTTAAATAGAGCTGCCCATCAGTAGGAAGTGCCCCTCCTAGAATTCATGCCCATTTCGGCCATGTGTCTTTCACTGGGTTTACAGTGTCAGACGTGGGTTCTTTCCTTTGGAATAAGCCTTGAATCTAATCAAAGACCACCAATTGGTTACCCCATTACAGGCAGGCCACTATTTCCCCAGTGGGTACATCTATTATGAAAGGTTGGCATTGAGTTTGTAAGGTTCAAAGTTCATCTGATTAAGACCACATATATCTTTTATGTACACACATTTCAGGATTAGGAAAGCTAGCCAGCCAGAAACAAGTTTCTAGATACCTGTCAGCTTGATTGTTTGTTTGTTTTGTTTCATTTTTCAAGACAGGGTTTCTCTGTGTAGCTTTGCATCTTTCCTGGAACTCACTCTGTAGACCAGGCTGGCCTTGAACTCACAGAGATACGGCTGCCTCTGCCTCCTGAGTGCTGGGATTAAAGGCATGTGCCACCACCGCCCAGCTTGTTTTTCTTTTTCTTTCTATATCTTCTAACAATGTGTGTAATGTCTTCAACAGTAGGGTAGTATAAATTACTTTTGGTGAGTAACTAAAAAGAATGGCAAGATCCACTCTGTTAATGTGTGCTCGTGTAGCTCTGTGGCTTCTAGTAAGAATTCCTAAGGCCTTATCCCACACCCGGCACTAGTCTTTAGTTTTTGTGAACAGCATTGTCTTAGAGTTTCTATTGCTGTGATGAAACACCATGAAGAAAAATCAAGTTGGGGAGGAATGGGTTTATTTGACTTATAGCTCTACACTGTAGTCTGTCATCAAAGAAAGCCAGGACAAGAACTCAAATGGGCAGGAACCTGGAGGCAGGAGCTGATGCAGAAGTCATGGAGGGATGCTGCTTACTGGCTTACTCCTCATGGCTTGTTCAGTCTTATTTTTTTATAGAACCTAGGGCCACCAGCCCAGAGGTAACCACATTCACAGTGGGCTGAACCTTCTCTCATCAATCACTAATTAAGAAAATGCCTTTCAAGTTTGCCTAAAATCTGATCTTATGGAAGAATTTTCTTAATTGCGGTTCATTCCTTTCAAATGACTTTAGCTTTTGTCAAGTTGAAATAAAATTATCCAGCACAAGTATTATCTAGTCACAAAGGACCTTTTTCTTCTAATTCTTTTTTCTATTTTTTATTTTACTTGTTTTAGTTTTGAGATTATAATATAATTACAGTCCATCTCCAGGCTGCTTTCTGTAGAGGGAAGTTTCTCTGTGTCTCATCCTGTTCCAAGGTTGACTCCCACCTGCAAGCCCACTGTTGCTTATATAATAATCACTCAGAGGCTTATATTAATTACAAACTATATGGCTTATGTCTTCAGCTTCTTACTAGCTAGCTCTTTCATCTGAATTAACCCATTTCTCTAAATCTATATGTTGCCACGTGGCTGTGTCATTACCGGTCTGCTGACATCTTGTTGCTCATTCATTGGCCGGCTCCTGTCTCTCTCAACTCCAACCTTCTTTGTTTCTTCTTCAGTTTGAATGTACTACCTAACCTTATCCTGCCCTGCCATAGGGCAATGCAATTTTATTTATTATCCAATGGGAGCCACACATATTCACAGCATACAGAAAGATATCCCACAGCACCTTTCCCTTCCTCCCTCTAAACTATGCTATATTTGAATTCATGGCTTCTTTTCCACTAATTGTTATTGTATGCATATATGAATATGTGTTTATGCCCTAAATATAACCATTTCAGTTCACATAATGCTACTTGTACATATGTTTTTTTTTTCAGGGTTAACCACTTGGCATTGGACAACCAATTGGTGTGTTCTTCCTTCTTCCTGGGGAAGACGACCTCTCCTGCTTCCAGCTTTCCTCAGTTGTCTATATTGCTTTGTACAGTGTTGAGGCTTTCTAGACTTTAATAAATATGCAATATTGATTTCACACAGCTTTGTTTTGTTAATCGTACCTCTCACTCTTTGTCTCTCCCATAATTCCACTCCATTCTTAAGCATCATCACTCCCAGAATTCTCCCTCCCTACTTTCCTATCCATTATGTTTTGGTATCCTCCTCTCTGTTCATGCAATCCCACCTTGGCACTTTTCTATTTTCTAACTTCTATAGGTACTCCAAGTTAAACATACAAATCTAAAGGTTTGCTTTGGAGTACACAAGTGGGAGAGAACATGTGGCATTTGTCTCTCTGGACCTAAGTTACCTCTTTATGTATAATTTCCAAGTTCTATTCATTACTATCAAATTTCATTTTTCACTACAGCTTTAGAAAAGTCTACTGTGTGCATGTACCACATTTTTATTATATATTTATCAGTTGTAATATATCTACACTGATTTCATTTACTAGTTGTTGCAAACAGAGCATCAATGAATATGAATGAGCAAGTGTCTCTGTAGTAGGATACAGAGTCCTTTGGGTATATGAAAAGGAGTGTTACAGCTGGGACATATGGGAGTTCTATTTCTAAATTTTGGAGAACTTCCTCATTGATTTTCATAATGATTGCCCCAGTTTATACTCACATCAAGGAGAATATATTTTCTCTTTCTCCACACTGTCACCAGTAGCTGATGTCATTTTATTTCTTAATTATAGCCACTCAGACTGGGATGATATGGAATTTCATAGTATTTTTATTTTGTATTTCAATGGAATTCACTGGTGGATAATGATATTAAACATATGTTTAAATGTCTATTCACCATTTATATTTCTTCTTCTGAGAACTGTTTATTCATACACATAACCTATTTCTGTTGGGTTGTTTATTTTTTATATTCTTTCTTGGTGTTTTGTGTCTTCTAGATATTACTTTTCTGATATTGTATACTTGACAAAGATACCTACTGTGTACAGAATTCTTCAATTGACTTTTCTTTGCTGTACAGAGCTCTTTAGTTTCAGGAAGTCCTATTTATCAGTTGTTAACCTTATTTTCTAAAGGACTGGAGTCCTGTTTAAAATTTTGTCACCTAAGTTAAGAATGTGTTCTGCTCTTGAAGAGGATCAGAGTTCTGTTATCAGTATCCACATGACATCTCACAACTATCTGTATCTCCAGTTCCAGTATATCCTGTTCCCTCTTCTCAAAGATTGGTACTATGCAGTAAAGCTCAGTATGCATCTGTAGCTTATCTACCCATGTATATATATGTATGTATCAATGTATTCTCCCTTCTTCAATTATCTATTAGTCTATTCATCTATCTTTCTAGTTATCTGTCTTTAAGTCAATTTAAATTCTTTATTCATAAATTTGATATTTATTAGTCATTATTTTTCTAAGGTGCATTTTTATTTAATGTAGTCCTAGCCTTAAATAACAAATTTGTATTGAAAAACATTAAGGCTGGTTTAAGTTACAATTGAAAGTCTTTTAAGTTCATGTTGGAAATAATATCCATTATTGAAATACAATAGAAAAAAATCTTTAGAGTATAGTTTCTATACAGATGGCTGAGAAAATCATGTAAATCCAAAATGTAAAATACCATTTAGTCACTCAGTTACAGTACTAACTGATTGGTGCTACTTTTTCTTCTTAGTTTTGCATTTTTTAATAGTCATAATCCCTGTACACAAAAAATATAAAATATATGAATATACACTCCAATACACAAGGAAAATACATGTACTATATATATTACAATAAATTATAGAGATTTCAATCTATTTGAAAGCTAAATCAACCAGCATATATTTTCTAAGATTAAAGTCATTTTCCCATATTATATGTGGTAAATGACATTACCACACATAAATTTTTCAATATTAATAGTATGTTGAATATTAATATCTAGCATAGAGATTGTGGTAAATATATAAAATTATTTGAAGAAGAGAAAATTTATAATTAAGATATTTTGATGTAGAGTGCAAGTCAAAAATCACTCAGTAAATCTCTGGTTCCTGGATGTTTTTTGTTTGTTTGTTTGTTTGTTGTTGTTATTTTGTTTTATTTTGTTGGTCTACTTTTAATGACAGTGGCATAGTTTAAAATCCCTACCACATCTCTTATGTAATACCACACATTTGAATTTGCTCATTTTCTCATGACTAGATCTAAGGTAAACATTTTTCTAAGACTAATAATGTTACACGTTGAAAATTTTTAAATAAATTCACATTTGTGTTATGATCTAGAGTTTTCATTTCTATGATTAAATCTAAGTAGAAATAGATTAGCATATTAAAACCAAATATCTGTGAATAATTTTGAAAATATTAAAAGATGAGCTTTCCCAAGTTTGAGGAAACACAGACTACCATCATCATCAAAAATTCAAGTACCAGCATCTATCCACGAGAAAATGAATGAAAGAAATAGGTTTGATCTTACAGTCCTGAGAGCAGAAGGATTCTAAAACAACCAATTGCATTTAATTAAACATGTAGATGGTTAATTTAAGCATAGCAGGTGGTACCATGAGAAAAAAATCTATAAACCTCAATTTACACATGGATGCAAAGACATACAGGAAAGTCATAGAAATTTGGACCCTGTGGCTTTTCAGAACTAACTGCCTCTTCTTTATTGCAAAAAGTCTTCTACTAGGAGGAATCTGTTGAGAATTGAGCCTGTTTCTTCAGGAAGGATAAACAACTTATAAACAGATAAAGACCCATTACAGTGGTTAAACTGAATATACTGAAGCACTTTTATGGTGTTTTTTTCTTATTGTCATTTGCTTAAATTTAACTGACTTTTTTCAAAACAAAAATCATGAAAGATTGAGTTTATGTGTTTAGATTATGAGCTACTTGAAAGATAGTCTAGAACAAACTAGTCTATAGAATTTTGATAATGTAAGATTATTTGTGAATTGAGAAACTCAGTTATGAAGTAGTAAGAATCTGAAATTCAAAGGGGAATTTGAGGGAGAATTAAGGTTTAGTGGAAGTCTGTGTATTAGTTGTGAAGAAGTACAAAATTAACTCTACTAACTAGAGTAATTCTTCAAAATGTTAGACTTATGGGAGTAGATTAAGAATGAAAACATATGTGACATGGTGCTAAAACACGTATTTAAAGGGACTATAAGACATCTTGTAAAGTAGAAAAAAAGTGAAAGTAGAAAAGAGAAAGGATAGCAGCAAATGAGGTGCAGAGTGTTAGGTCTGCATGGCTTATTTCTACAAAATAAAACCCACAAGGATGAAATATTGTGGTGATGTTTTATTTGTGTACCCCAATAAAGCTTATCTGAGGACCAGAGGAAAAATCCAGCCACTATATTAAATATAGAGGTCAGGCAGTCTTGAAACCTGCTTGGACTTCTATTGTTCTATGCAAAGCAATCAGCCTCACATCTGAATCATCATTGTTGGCAAATTTGGTGAGTCAACTAAGACATCTTAAAGGGAGAAATTAGCTAAAAAAGAATTTTCCCACCTTAAAAATGGGAAACATTTTTACAATGGAGGGAATGTAGTCTCTGTTTGATAGCACATTAGGCAGTCTGAAAATGGAACAATTAAATAAGAGGATAATTAATGTTGATGGGATTTACATAACTTCAATTATGAATATTATTTGTTTGGTCATTTTTGTTTTAGCATTAAAAAGGGTGGTTAATTTGAGTGCCAATATAAAAGTTTTAGAAAAACTTGTTAAAACAAATCATAGAGAAATTCAGACCCAAATAGAAGAATTTAAAGGTGAACCTATCTCAGCATTGAATTACACAGTTACAGAGAAACAGCTTAAAGTTTTCAAACAGCAAACATTATTCTATACAGTAACCTTACAGGAACTGCCAAATGCTCAAGGCTGTGTATGAGCTAACTGAACCACTGTGGAAATGCTAAATTTGAGGAGATTTAAAGAAGCTATAGTCTCATATGGTATGCATTCTCCATTTGTAAAGGAGATTTTAAATTTGTGGTCAGTTTGTAGTAGAATTATCCCTCTAGACTGAAAAGATTTGGTTACAGCTATCCTAGAGGCTGGTCCACAATTACAGTGGAGAACCTGGTGGAAAGAGGAGGCTAAAACTATAGAACAATGATGTAGGGCTAAAGGTATGAAAATTTCCCAAGGTCAACTTCTTGGAAAAGGTGATTATGCTGATATACAGAGACAATCTTTATATGATGACCACACCCTTGTTCTATGCTGCATAGCAGCCATTAATGCTTGGGAAAGAATTGAAGAAATAGGAAAGATAATTGAGTCATTTACAAAAGTTATACAGGGCCCAGAAGAAACCTTCATGGATTTCTTGCTATCTTCAGCAGTAAATAGAATGATACCAAATTCAGAAGCTAGACAGATAATAATTGAATCTTTGGCTTTTGAGAATGCTAATGCAGCATGAAAAGGGGTAATTAGGCCATTAAAGCAAAATCAGCATCCTTGGAGGAATGGATCCAATATGCAATTAATATTGAATCTCATGACCATGATGATAGTTGGATAGGAGAGGTGATTTCCAGAGGTTTGAAGAAAAATAATAATGTCATATGCTTTCACTACAGTAAACAAGGTCACTTAAAAAGGGACTGTAAACAAGGATTCCGAGAAACAATGTTTTTTTCAAGGAACAATGGCAACAGAATGCCCCTCCCTTCTGGATTATGCAGAAGATGTGGTAAAGGCAAACATTGGACTAACAAATGTAGATCAACAATGGACAGACAAGATAATCCTTTGCCTTTACAGTCAGGGAACTCCCTGAGTGTCCTCTCCCAGGCCACCATGGCAAATTCTGTTCTGTCCTTTCCTACAATCACAGAAGGAACCCCTTCTCAGAGAAATTAAATAACCAATTGCCTATTGCAAAAAAAACATACTGCTTGGGGTGATAGAACAGCTATAGAAGAAAGCACAAAAAATTCAGGAGAAACCACAAGGCAAATGTTTTGACAAATTTCTATAAATGAACAAAGACCAAAGTTAAAAATATGAATAAATGACATTCTCATTGAGGGTCTTGTAGACACAGGTTTGGCCATCACAATAATTGCACCAGAATTTTGGCATCAAAATTGGCCTCTTCAGGAGGTAAATATTCAGTTGTTAGGGATTGGAACATTATCTCAAGTGAAACAGAGTGCAAGATGGGTCAAACGTGTAGTGTCAAAAGGACAGAGAGGAAAATTAAAGTCATATATGGCTAATATACCATGAATTTATGGGGTCATGATTTATTACAACAATGAAATACCCAAATTAACATTCCTCCAACCTTAGAAACAAACCATACACTAACATATGTTTCTGAGAAAAATATTAGAAGGTATTATAAAGAACATTCACTGGCCATCCAGATTGTACAAGAACAGGGCACAACAGCTGCTGATCTTTCAATGACACCAACTGCTTTGCCTTTAAAATGGTTAACAGACACGCCTTTATGGGTTCAGCAGTGGCCTTTAACAAGAGAGAACCTGCAGGCCTTGGAAGAGCTGGTACAAAAGCTGTTAAATACTCAGCATATTCAAGAATCAACTAGCCTTTGGAATTCTCCTGTATTTGTTATTAAAAGGAAATCTGGCAAGTGGAGAATGGTAACAGATTTAGGAGCAATTAACAAGGTAATTCAGCCAATGGGCTCTCTACAATCTGGAATTCCTTTGCCTACTCTGTTATCTAAAGGATGCCCTTTTGTAGTTATCTATTTAAAAGACTGTTTCTTCTCAATACCCTTACAAAAAGACAGAAAAAGATTTGCCTTCACAATGCCTACTTATAATAATTCTTAGCCGGTCAAGAGATATCAATGGAGGGTACTCCCACAGGGAATGTTAAATAGCCTAACCCTGTGCCAATATTTTGCATGACAGCCATTGAAAGTAATACATAAACAATTTCCTAAATATATAATTTATCATTACATGGATGATATTTTAGTAGCTGATTCAAATGCAGATACTTTAGAAAGAATGTTTGAAGGACTAAAGAAAATTTGCCTTGTTGGGTATTACAAATTGCTCCTGAAAAGATACAAAGAGGAGATTCTATTAAATAGGATATAAAATAGGTCTACAAAAATTAGACCCCAATAGTTACAAATCAATAGAGGTTGATTATGGGTTCTTAATGACTTTCAAAGATTATTTGGAGACATTTCCTATCTATGGGCCACTGTTGGGGTAAAAAATGATGAAATGAGTAATTTGTTTACAACCTTAGAGGGTTGCAAAGACTTAAATAGACCAAGAGAATTATCAGCTGAAGCTGAGAGAAAATTGGCTTTGGCAGAAAAGAAAATATAGGATGCACATGTGAATCGTGTGGATCCAAAGTTTGATTGCATTTTGGTTATTTTACCCTCTAAGCATTCTCCTACAGCAATTTCAATGCAGAGGGAAGACATTATATTGGAATGGATATTTCTACCAAATAAACAGAGTAAAAAATTGAAACTTATGTGGAAAAGTTCTCTGAGTTGATTTTAAAAGGAAAATTGAGACTTCATCAATTAGCAGAAATAGACACAGCAGAAATTGTAGTACCTTTAACTAATGATGAAATTGACAAATTATTGGCAGAAAGTGAACCTTGGCAAAGAGCTTGCAGTAATCTTTTTGGGAGAGATTAACAACAAATATCCCAAAAACAATAGAATTAAACTTACAAAGATAGCTAATTGGATCCTGCCT
>CABHPQ010063094.1:0-18679 GCA_902168405.1 Peromyscus aztecus
TTTTTTTTTTTTTTTTTTTTTTTTTTTTTTTTTTTTTTTACTGTATGAAAATGTCCTCTAATTGAATTTTTGAAATAATATTTTTGGGCAAAACTTGAAAGATTATAGTCAAGTAAATAGAAAGAATGACGGGGCTGGAAAGATGACTCATCAGTTAAGAATGCAAACTGTTCTTTGAGAGGATTCAGGTTCAGTTCCTAGCACTCAAGTGTAACTTAAGCTAGGGTAATTAGTGCCATCTTCTGGCCTCTCTGGGAACCAGCTCACATATGCATATGCTTACATACAGGCACACATACATACATAAACATGATTAAGAATAAATAAATTGTTTTAAATGGAAAGAATGAAAATAAATGGAATGACTTTTCATAAAAATTAGAAATCATTTAAATGCTACTTGCAGAAAAAGAAAAATAATGATCATTTCCTCTATCTCAGCCTTGATGCTGGAGGGAGGGACTAGGTCTAGCCCCAACATGGTATAATAGCCTGTGTTGACTACTTAAGGGAGGCCTTACTGTCTATGAGGAGAGGATGGGGGGGGTAGGTGGGGGGAAGCAGGAGAAGAGGAGGGAGGGGGAACGGGTTGGTATGTAAAAGGATAGAAAATCTTTTTTTAAATAAAAATTATATGTATAATAAAATTAAAAAGATATATGAATAAAAAAGTTTCTCTGTCATATTTTTCAAACAATGTGACTTGTGGTTTTTGAATATTAAATCCGTAGTAGGAGAGCCTTTTTGCTGAGTAAACTGTAAATAAAACATGTCTTTTAAAAACAAGCCACACTTGAAATTGGAAATAGTAACTTTGAATTTTTTTTAAAGGTGAAGAGTATTCTAAATAATAGAAGAGAGTCATTCACTAATTTTATAATCTTTTACATGCATATCAATTTTTCAAAATTGGACATTTTGTATTTGTGTAGACTGTATATAAGGTAGTATAGAATAGCATTTTAAATGCATTAGCTCATCGATGGTCCTCTTCCAAGAAGGAGAATGCAGCGATAACTGAAAAAGTTCCAGCCATAACAACAAGGAATGCTAAAGTATATAGACCCAAGTTCATGGTTGTTTTTATTGTGCTCTGTCTTAATGCGGGGAAATCTCGAGACTGTTATTAATTTAAACACATTTGAGAGCGACGACCCTCAGAGAGCAGAAATAAACAGATCCTCGGTAGTTTCAGAAGCATGGTGCAATGAAGTAGACTCAAAGAAAACAGGAGAATTGTAATTTAGTGCCCCGAGTTTCAGGAAAAAAATTTATAGCCTTTTACCAAGCGGTTAAGCTGTTCAGTGAGCTTGAAATCCAGAAAAGCTGTTTGCACCCTCAGGAAGACAAAGAATAAAAGAATATGCCCCTGTGCATGAGTGGATCATAAAGGGGCATCTGGCTGTCATTTAATTGGGAAATAACATACTATATTCTTTATGAATGAAAATCAGTAGTCTTTCTTGCTGAGGTTTTATGGTGAGTATTCACAGTATTCACCCAAGGCATGGCATACTAATATTAATTCCCACAACCCCTGATCTACATAGAGATCATCTAAGAACAAGTAAATGTGTGTGTGTGTGTGTGTGTGTGTGTGTGTGTGTGTGTAGTATACATATATGAAAATATGTACATGTATATTTGTATATCTATATATAGTTATCACATGATGTTGCTAAAATTGAAAATATTATGCTATGCTGTAAATTTAGAAAAGCAAAGGTTACATAAAATACTAAGCCTCATCGGGAAAATAACTAAAATGTGTGGGGATCACCAATGAGCTGGTAAGAAAAGGATAAACAGCTTCAAAAGATGCAAAGTATAGGTTTGCCCCATAAATTGGGCTCATAAAGTTAGAGGAATTGTTTACACTGTTTATTTTTGTGGTCTGAATATTCTGAATTTATCAAATACTTTCTATTTTTCATGTTCATATAATGTATTGATAGTAATATGTGTTTGCTGAGTCAAGATGTAATTTGGAAAAGTTTTACAAAGAGATATTACATTATCTGATACTTTAAAAGTATATATAATTATAAGCCTTGCCATAAAATTATAATAGAGTACGTTTAGCAGGTTCTAACTATTTAATACCATTGAAAATCATAAATAGTACAACATTTTGACATATATGCCATGGGATTTGAAAACATATAATCATCTATTTGACTTTATGTAGTTCTTTTTTAATATGGATGTCAGTTTCCAAATGTATAAAGTTTTCATAGAGAAAACTTTCACATGACACTCCTTAAACATGAATGTGCATAAGACCCAATGAGAGATGTTACTCAAAATAGTGCAACAGATATTAGAATAGCCTCATTTAGCCAGGAAATTTAGGAATTATTAAGTCTTTTATTTCTCAAAGCTTAATAGTCAAAGAATTGGAAAATAGTATAGATGTAATGTATAATACAATGCAAATTAATACATTAAATTATATCTTGGCATTAAAAGCTTATCTGTTGTATTATTCTTATTTCCTGCATGTTCTCTATGTTTGTGTTAAACATCAACTTTTCATAAAAAGAAATATTATCATTTTGCCCTAAGTTAGCACACTCCATCCTCAGGCATTTACATACCCAGCAAAATATCTCCTACATCTAACATTCAAAGATGAAGCTATCTGCATATCTGTCTGTCTTCCTAGGGTACAGCATTGTACAGACTGTATATACTGCTTGACACAACATTAGCTTGAGGAAGGAGGAATGTTATTTAATGAGGTAGGTTTTCTTACAATGTTGGAACTCTGGAAAATGCATTTTTCTTTACACAGGAAGTTCATTGATATTTATATAGCTTGGTTTAACCTAGCACATCAAAATATAAGATTATCCTTTTGCACATGAAGCCACTCAAGAAAACAGTCCAAGTTAAAGAAATTATGAATGTGCTAACCTATAGCTACCCTAAACGTATTCCAAAAAATGCATCTTATTTTTAACAAAGTATAGTAAGTAACAAGTGTCTCTAGAGAAAAAAAATGCACTGTGTTCAACACAACGTTAAGGGCCTTTCGTCTAGTGGCTACTGTGAAGCAGAAAGAGAAGAAGAAAGTGAAGAGGGATTCAGATACTCATATTGGAAAGACAGCCGGTCTAAGAAAAGGGGCTATTTGAGCTCACGCATTCTGAGTCAGAATCAATGTGCTTAAAACACTAGACTATATTGTCTTCCACAAACAGTATTTCTCACCATTTTGAAGTTAATTTAGGCGACTTTTCAATACATACACCTTGCTTGTTCCATAGATCTAATATATCTCTATCTGTAAAGAATTGTTATTTTTGCTTTTCCAATGGTGAGTGGTTCATAAACACATCCACAAATGTGTTTAGTTTTTCTGGCATCTATGTTCACTGGGGAAGTAGGGGACTTAGATTAGTGCTTCTCAACTGTGAGTGAGAATATCACAGAGAGTACTTGGCAATCTCTGGAGGCGGTTTTTCACTTTCAAAATGAAGTGTAGAATTCCTAAGGCTTCTACTGGGTGAGATCAAAGAACCTGCTAAAATCCTCTCTGACACCGCTGACCCACATTCCTACTCACATCATCTCATAAGTATTTGGCTCAAAATATTAATGACAGTGTTGAAAACATGGTTTAGGATAAAAGAAAACATAAAACAAGGACAAAGGTCTGTAAAAGTTTAATAGAACTACTCCAAAACCTCAGCAGAGAGCAGTTTAAGCTGAAAGAACCAAAAGCCATCTATTTTTATTATCCTTATGTGTACTACTTGAAAATATATGTGACTGTTTAGCTACTTAATTTCCACATCATGGTGTTTATACATGCATGTATACATAAACACACATTCATAGCTGCACACACAGGAGCATACATGCATACACACATGTATACATATATGTAAGTCCACATGCATACATACATGAATGCAATCACACATGCACGCACACACAAATGAATCACTTTCATTTTATACTTGCATAATTGCTAACCTTTGCTGAAATTTTAAAATTAAAATCAGTTCCTTATTGTTGAATAAAATAGCATACCAAATAGAACCAAGAGTTCAACCCCTTTGATGTTTTTTGGTAATGTGCCTAATTAAAAATAACTAGGCTCCCCAATGCATAATTACAGGAACACCTAATACACTACACTTGCAGCCAGATTTTATTCAATCATAAGTACGAGCCAGAAATATGAATGATCGCTATACTGCTCCCCGCTGTATCTGTACTGTTTCTGAATCAAAGCTCTTTCCTGAGTTGGGCATTTTCACTACACTTTTCCTTGCTGTGCAATCATCTCCCAGTTGGACAATTAATAAGCGATTTTCCTCCATAGCCCTCGACATGCAACCTACCTTACCCGCTATTTTTGCATGCACAATATACCTTCTTCACTCTGACTAGTTTTGGCAGTGACCCACAATCTAAATCTCTTTTTCCCATTTGATATAAGTGAAACCATAATTATCTAGGGCTAATTTCAAATTACTACTTCATTCCACTTTTAACTGATGAAGATTAGTGGTCTTGCTTTGCATCTGAGTAAGTCAGCAACACAATCACAAGAGAACTCAGCAGGCAACATTTGATTCATGTGAACTCAATTACGTCTGTCAAACACATCCATTTCAATAAAAAGCAGAAACTTCCAAAATGGGCTTTTGCTAACCATTTTGTACTAAAAAAAATCATATGACTCCTGAGGGAAAAATAATACGGAATACATAAGAAATAAAAATAAATAACAGGTAAGGAAATACACATGGCTAAATGGAATTGGGTTAGTATTTTTTCTTCTGAAAACAAATAACATTTCAAAGAAATAATTTTGCATACTTATAGTAGTTAATTATAGAAATTTGAAACATGCAGTTTGGCATTGCAAAGCCAATATATAACAGATTTTAAGTTAATAAAATAAAAACTAGAGTATTGTATTATTTGACCCAACATAGATTACTAAAGACAAAGATGTCCACTTCTCTTTAGGGAAATTCAGAAGGAGCTTCAAGTGATGTGCAGATAAAGGATCACATATTTCTTAACAGACCTTGTCCACTCAACCTATGCTCTGTTATCATTAGGGGTGAGAGCATATAGTTAATTAACTGTCTAGCATTCTCAACCCTGAAATTCAGTTTCTAAAAGTCTTGAGGTCAATCTCATCATGCCTAGAGGGGTAAGAGGTCACAGAGACATGATTGACCAGATTTATCGGGTCCTCACCTGGAGAACTCTGCAAATATTCATGTATGATAATGTATGACAATACATATATTCAAACTTCAGCTTCTTGACATAATTACAACCTTAATTAAACCTTTACCTAATTTGATCAGTAGAGAGACTGAGTAATTAAATGTCATTAAGTAATAAGTCCACTTGATAAATATATTTCAATAGGCCACTTTTGTGGCTTGACAAAATTGACTGAGATGGTGTCCATAGTGGTGAATACATGGAATGCCAGTCATTTCAAAGCATGAAAATTACTTATTTCTGGCTATTAAGAGTTTGACCTCAGAGTCTTTGGCCAAGAAACCATTATTTTAGAAGATTTTTTTAAAATATAATTTTGAACAGAACAAGAAAATTTTCTGTATGTGAACAGAAATGTAAAATAAACCAGAAAAACAGTATTTTGCACACATTTGTACATTCTCTTTTCTCTACTCACTTTCCTCTTCATTTCCAATTTCTTTCTCACTCCTTAATTCAAATATGTACCACTCTTACCATAAGAAGTGAATAGTGCAATGAAAGTAGAATCATTAATTATATAATAAATTATAAATGAGGCAAAAATTGCAACTCTAAATGATTCTATGAAAAGGCAGCGTGTAAGTAAATAAGAGTGATCCTTGATCCAGTGCTGATAAGTCATAGCATCCCTCAAGAAACAGTACTGGAGTGAAGATTGGAAGGGTGAGTAGGAATTAGCCAGGAATGATGGAGACAGATGGTTATTCAAGGGAGCAAGAAATGAATTATAAAAGAACAAGTAATACCATGCAAAAACGCTTTTGAGAAACTGAGCGTAGCTTGTATGTTTAGCATGTAGAGGAGGGCAGTTAGCACAGAGACAATGGTTGGCTTTCTTGCTGCTGGAGTTACAGACAATTGTAAACTGCCATATGGGAGGTGAGAAAGGAACTTAGGTCCTCTGCAAGAGCATCTGTGTTCAACCACTTATTGAGCATACTATGGAATAGTTTAAAGATTCTTTTTTTTTTTTAACAACATGACCTTTCCAGTGCATCCCCACTGTCACTCATTGTGGTCTCTACTCAATTATGAAGAGTATGGGGTGAGAAAGAAAAGATTAGAGCTAAGTTCTCACACTAACATATATTTGGTCATACGCAGTACTCCCTTGAGATATGATACATTCAATGATAAGTGTCAATAGAATGCTTTCATCTCATCAATTCAAATTTTATCCTATAAGGGTTCAGGGGCTTCCTGTACCCTTCTGTCATTCTGAATGGAAGTAAATTTTGTAGTGGTCTAATTTAGCCTCCACTTACTCCCTACAATATTGTTGGTAGTCAGTCAAGTAGATTGTTGCTTTAAAATGACAACAATTTTAAGGCATTATTAGTAAACTGCATATTTGCAATATTTTATAATGAACATTAATTTAATTGATGTTTCTATCATACAATTACATATGACCTCATCATAAACTAATGCAACTGTTCATAAACAAAAGACAAGGTATTAGTTAGACCTGTCACATAAATCAGATCAAATAAACTATGATTTACTTTCCCAACAAACTTAGAATCACTTGACAACATTCTTTGTGTGTGTGTGTGTGTGTGTGTGTGTGTATTTGTCTGTGTATGTGAGTATGTGTACAAAGAATAGTTTCTATTAAAAACAGCTATAGAATTACCTATAAAAATATTATAAAGGTCCTAAAATAGGAGCTGTTTTCAGAAAAGGAAACTTTATTGCATGAAAGATTTTTTGAGAGAATTAATAAACCAACTTAATTATGATTACCAGGTGTAGTCAGAACATTTCTGTGTCCCGGCCTGACAGCAGTCAGGACAAGTCTCTCCCACTCACATTCCCCAAATAATTTTCCTTGGTTATTGTAAAAGATAAATTAGATTTGAAACTTTAGACTCACAAATATAGGATAGATAGAATATTTTCTTTAATTTTGCCAAATACAAATAGACTAGATATTGTAACTGTAATTCTTGATTGATAACTGTTCTATTATATGTAATTTTACTATGCTAAAGTTAAAACCTTCCTTTTTGATTAGATACAAAAAGAGAAGTGCTGTGGGATGTTCTGTATGCTGTGAATATGTGTTGCACTGATTGGTTGATAAATAAAATTCTGATTGCCAGTAGCCAGGTAGGAAGTATAAGCAGGATAAGCAGACAATGAGAATTCTTGGAAGAGAAAGGCTAAGTCAGGAGACGCCAGCCCGCCATCCAGCGAGCAACATGTGGTGACACACAGGTAAAGTCACAGAACACGTGGCAACATATAAATGAACAGAAATCGGCTGAGTTTAAGTGTAAGAGCTAGTCAGTAGGAATCCTGAGCTAATGGCCAATCAGTTTTAATTAATATAAGCCTCTGTGTGTTTACTTGGGTCTGAGCAGCTGTGGACTGGGTGGGACACAGAAAAACTTTCAGCTACAACCAGGTAAATGATGCAGTTTTGTCTCCCTAGATCTGTGATCAATCTAAAGTCAAGATTGAGCAAGATAGATAGTTTTGTACATATACAAGGGACTTAGGAAATAAGAAGCCTTATGAATCTACAAGAAGTGATTGAGGGTCTACACAGCATTATGCTCTCCCCTCGGACAATACACACAAACCTCTTGTTATCTACTCAAAATTAAGAAATCATGTACAAAACAATTTGAAACCCATAAGAGCACACATTTTCAAAGGGGAAAATGTGTTTCCTTATACACTGTTCTCCACTTTGGCATAAAGTACTATCCTGTTTCAAAAACCCATTGATAAATATCCAAGTCTAAAAGGACAACTTACCATACTCTGGGCAAAGTGAGAGCATTTTCAAATGAATTAGAAGCATGCATGATCAAGTTTCAATTTAAAAGAAAAATTAAAACAGAAAAAAATCTCCAAGTGAAAATTGCTTTGAAATGACCTTTCTGTATTGGCTCTGTCTCTAAACAGTTATTTTCATGGGGCACTGCTTATTATGCATTTAAAATTGATCTATAAATTTTGAAAAGCAAGCATATAATTGCAACCATATGTAAACAATGTAGTAAGCTAAGTCCTGCGAGATGACAAATGTTTTTCTGAGAAGTTCATGTGGCTGAACTTATTTCCAAAGAATTTTTAAATGGAAGTTAAAAGCTTGCCAAGACAAGTCTCCTCTAAGATTTTTGCATTTGAATTCCGTACGGCAAAACAAGGATAGAAATAACTTCATGACAGAAAACCACAGCCGTAGACAGACATCAATCCTACAATGGATGGTAGCAGGCCATTGGTTGTGCCATTCACAATAAAACTTCTGAGAATGATGTGAATATAAAACATTATAGTGAAAATCACACACTCTCTGAGCATTAACTATGTATACCCAGTAAAGCAGTGCATTAAAACTTTCATCATTGCTTCAAAATTTTGAGATTCAGAGAAGAAAAAAAAAATTGAAGAGAAATAATCTCCATAAATTAACAAAATAAAAGGTCACTTGTAACCACTGAGGGAAATACAAATACATGATTCAAGAGAAGCACAAAGCCCTCACAAATCCACAGGAAAAGGCTTACCTTGACAGGTGCCATTTTTCTCTTCATATCCAGCCTTGCACATGCATTTCCCGATGGGAACCAGCCACTCCCCTTCAGCACTGCAGTGCATTTTGGGAGGATCGTCTGTCACAGAATGGTTGACACAGGAGCCTGACACCTCTAACAACTGTGAAGAATCAGCTCCAGTGATGGTGTCAGGGAAGATAGCCAAGTGTCTTACCACCGAAGGACATTTTTTATAGTATACACGCACAGAAACCAGAGCAATGCAAGCACCAACGTCTTGGAAAGCGAGATAAAATCCCTTTTTACTCAGAGGCCCTACATCTCTGACCTCTGTGTTCAGCTTCATGACACGGTCTCCAAGATCAAGTTCTGTAAAGCTCTCATCAGCAGCGATGGTATCAATCTTGATGTATTGGTTCTCTTTAACATTTCTCCCATTCTCATCATCCGACTCAAAATAATACATGTTAAATGTCTCCTTACAAGTGCCTAGTCCTCCAGGAAGGCTGTTGCAATCCCTTAGAGTAAATTTCAGTTCAATAAAGATTCTGGAAGCACCTTCATTTGAGATCCAACTGGTCAACAGCCAATTATTCTGATTCTGTTCCATGACTCTGCATACTTGGTAGGTGTGGATAGGTGCATAGTTTTCATCAACTTCTCCAATCTCTTCCCACTGTATAAGACAAAATAGAGGGATGTGAAAAAACTGGAAACTTAGAAAGTAAAAAGGAAATTTACATACACCAAAAATTAAAAAAAAAACCATAAAGCCTAATTTACCGAAAGAAATATATGTGCTTCATATATATCATAAATAAGTCGTATAAAAAGTTTTGGCAGAAGAAAGTCACAAAAACATTGTGATTTCTGAATACTATGTTAGGGATTTACTCTGAGGTCTCATACATACTAAGCATATATTCTCGCACAAAGCTACAATCTACACCCCCATTTGTTATGTACACCATTGGATTAACCCAAAGAAGGAAGAATGTGAATGAAATGGCCCAAATGGGAAAAAAAATATAGTTTTAGAATGAAAATTTTAAAAAGAGATTTATATTTACTCAAAGAAGAAGGAAAAATGGGATAGACGGGGAAAAAAAGGTAAGTCTCTAAATAAGATTAAAATTATGGTACAGATAGTGTCTATAAGTTCTATGTGCTGAAAGTTTGATTCCAGCCCACAGAGCTATTTGGAAGCTATTGGCACAGTGAACAATTATGGGCCTAACTAGGGAACAACATATGATTTTGACAAGGGTGCATAGCAACAAAGTGACTGCTGCTGACATATTGATACACCTGTAGATGAGTCCACCACTCAAACCTCAGCAGAGAAGCTTCTTCTTGCAGTAGATGGCAGTTAACACAGAGACCCACAAAGGGACAATGTGCAGAGACGGAGAGATTTTAGAGCATCTACTAAACAGACTTCTGTTTGCTTGTTTTGTAAGTTTTTGTTTATCTTTATCAAACCCTTTCCCTCAAGGCTATGCAGAATAGGAGACAGAAAGATGGTAAGAGCCAGAGGGGATGGATAACTCCAAAGAAACGATGTCTTCCATACACAATAGGACTGATGCACATCTGAATTTACAGAGAACTGTGACAGCACACAGGACCTGCACAGGTTCAAAGCAGACAAAATCCCAGCCCTGAGAAGGGGAAGTGGACACAAAGACCCAACCCTAGCCAAGAAGCTATTCACAACACTGCCTGCTGGGAAAGGGAAAATCTGTTTTCTCCAGTGGAGTCCCCCATTCCAAGGGTAGGCCCCATGCCCAGATATAATTGACCAATCCAAAACAGACTCCATATTTTTATGGGGGTGCCTTTTTTGTTTCATTTTGTTTGGGTATTTTTGTCTTATTTTGGTTTTGATTGCTGATTACAGATTTTTTTTTTTTTTTTGAGAGGGAGAAAGGTCACTAAAAAGGTTAGGAGGGAGATCAGAAGGAACTGGAAGGAGTTGGGGGAGAGGAAAGAATATGCTCAAAATATATTGTATGAAAAAATTAAATAAAAAGAAAATAAAGCACTTGAGGCCCCGAGAGAGATCATGAATCCATTTCACAGGTTCCTTCAAAGGGAATGAGAGGGTCTAGTCCTTTTTTTTCTCTCTGTTGTATTCTGGTCAGGTAAGCAGTTTTCTCTGCCACATACCCTTGTCAGCACTGCTGGTCAATCCCAGGGCTAAGAGTAGTGGGGTCCAATTGATCAAAGACCAAATCCATTAAAACTTCAAATTGAGATTTAACTTTTCTTTCTGTGACTTAATTACAACAAGTATTTGTTGTAGTAGTTTAAAGATAACAAGGTAAACAAAATTTAACTGGAAAATTACATATATATATATAAACAATATAATTATAAAAAAGAAAATAAGAACAGAGAACAGAAAGCACTCAAAGAAAGATATTACATTTGAGAACATAGTCATTTTTGAATATTGTCATGTTGTAAATGACACATCAGTGTAATAAAATTTGGAAGGAAATCTATTAACTCAAAATTAATAATAGATATTTAATCCTTTATATTGATTCTGAAATGTAACTCGGACAACGAGGAGTTATGAATCATTTAGTCCCATTTGATTATCAAGATATCAAATTCCAGAACAACACATTATAGACATTCATTTTTAGCACATTAGTTGAATTTAAGAAATTTTGTAAGCTTGTACAGACTCTACTTGAACATAACTCTATATAATTAAGTTTTTTGAATCCTAGAAATATAGCCAGCAATGAATATTACTGACTTTCAATAAATGGAGAATATATAGCTTCGGATATCAGATATTATACATAACACTCAGAGGAATTAATTTCAGTGGATGTGAAATTAAAGGTAGCATTGTTCATTCATTCTGTTCAGTTGGCAAGAATGTAGCAAATGTGGCATCAAATAGACAGAAAAACACCTTACACTTCAGACGTCCCACTTAAAACCTCTAGCTGTCATCAGACAGACCCATGTAAAAGGTGCAAGCAAGATAGAACTGCTGAGTGACAAATTCACAAGAGAAACAGAGGAACATCGTGATAAAAAACTTTTACACTTATATGTCACTACAGGGCTAAGTTTTTTCATCCTGTATCATTTCTTCTCTCTTTAAAATGTTTCAACTTTGCTTAGCCACTGATTTTATAGCAGCTATGCTGCCCTTCTACCTGTATTATATTATATTATTATATTAATTATATATTCCTATATTATAAATCATCTCTTCAAGTCATAGTCAATATTTAAAGTAAAAGAACTAAAAATAAAAAAGTTTAAAAAAAATCCATTTACCATAATATCAATTAAATAGGTATGTTTTATATTAGTAAAGGGGAATATCAAATTGGTAAAAGAAAACTAAAAGTACCACTGCTTAAATACTCATCTTATTTCATGATAATCTTTCCAACAAAGCACAACTAGATTTTTAATCATTGGCCTTCAAACGCTTGTAGAAGACCTGTGTCTCCATCATATATTGATACAAGGTCCAGGAGGATGAGGCTACCAAGTAGACTAATGCAGCATCCCACAAGCCTCCAAGATCAGAAACCAAGGCAGTGACAGCCCTTTTGAGGGAAGAACAAATACTAAGAGTGCAAGCCAAGCAGCATTTGACAGGGCAGCTACATGCTTCCTGCTTCGGGTGCCAATTTCAAAACATGTGTGTGAATGTCTTGCTGCTGTGAGTTGTTTTAGTAAATGGGAAGAAAATATTTAGAATCTGTTCTAGTACAATTTTATTTATTTATACTTTTCAAGAATAAAACTGGAGGCTCACAATATATGTTTCATGAATAAAGAGAAAAACTTAAAACATTTTTGACAGAAAAGATTACCAACAGGGACTATAGGGATTTCCCATGACTGTCCCTGGTTAAACAAACACTTTAAACAATGAGAAAAAAATTTTTCATTTATTTTTGATTATCTGAAATAATAGCTTTAATTCTTTGGCAGTTTTGTTCCTCCTAGCATAGAGAAATGATCTTTCTGTTCTGAGAAAAAATATATATAATGAAGAAATAAAACAAATAAAATAATGATGAAATATCTATCAAGAATTCAGGAAAGGGATAGGTAAATTTCCAGTTTCTTTTACAAAAGTCATATCAAGGAGATTGTAGCAATTTAATGAAAGATATGAAAAATAGTATCTGTTAAGTTTTTTGGGGTAACCTATGACTGTGGTTGACAATATCTATATATACTATTTTTTGGTTGTTCCCAGGGACGAATGTGTGAATTTTGGAAGGGGGGGCCCACTCAACTGTAATAAGGTGGACACACGTCTGCCTCTGTTGGTCAGGGCAATTCCTCAAGGTCCATAATCTAAGACCATGTTCTTCTCTGTAGCGTTTTCCTGCTTATTCCCTATGTGTTTGCCTTAAAATTTAAGTTCTGGTTAAACAGATAACTTAGGTTCCCATGACATGTCACCCACATGTATATATATATATATATATATATATATATATATATATATATATCTATACTAACTATAAGAATGATTTTCTTCGGTCTGCTCTCACTGCCCTTTTAAGCTTCTTGCGTGGAGAGCCAGCTATCTCCTTCCACTTCAACATGACTCTCATTTCCCATCCACCAGCACATGTATTATGTCTTTTTCCTTTAATACTTGAAAATACTCAGGACACAGAGTTCAGGCTCTAATCTTCCTTTAGATTGTACTCCCAAATCCACACTAAGAAGCATTGTGTGAACGGAATTGATTCTGACCTTTATTTTATCAGAGGTAACAGATCATCAAGTTCTGTTTTCATTATTTTATTTCTATTTATCTTTTTCCTGCATCAAGGAATTAATCAATTGAGGTCAAGGAACAGTGGTAAGAAACTCCACAGTCAACTTCTGAATAAAGATGCTTGACTGTCATTGTTCAAAGGGAAATTGTGCCTGGAAATTCAGTTTTAGTCCCAAATATTCTGATATCTTAAGGTATAAACAGGCATACAGTCACTGGCACAAGAGCTCTGTAAACTGAATTGAGAACCAAAGCTATCTACTGTGATCAGTTAAAAATACTAATGTTCAGTTAAAAAAAAAAATAACAGGAAGGACCTAAAGATCTGATGTTCCAACCATTTCGGAAATAAAATATTTGAAGAGCAAAAACAAGAAAGGACGTTTTCAAGCACAGCGCCCATCAGACCAACTTGCCTGTCTAGATCTACCTCAGACGTCTGGTATCTCTGTCCTTTATCTAAGGATTCCCATGGGAGATTCCTCAATTCACTGCACCACTTACTACATCATTCTGTTGGAATCATGTTGTCAGTTTTAGCCATCATGTACTCATAATAAACCCTTTCTGTGTACAATATTATTAAGAAACAAGTATGTTAGAGTTGACCACGGCCATCCTAGTGTTTATGCAATCTCAGACTCTATATTGAAAAAAATTAATGTCAAATATTGTCCTCCAAAATCCAGAATAATATCAATCACATACCACTCCTTAATCCAGAAACTCTACTAATTAGAAATAACTCATTATGAGTACAACACTGCTTATCCTTTTTTCTTATAGAACCTAGGATCATGAGCCTGGGGGTGGGGGGCGGTGGTGACATACCCACAGTGAGCTGGACTCTCCCCTATCATCCATCAATCGATGATCTACAACATGATACATCAAGGCATTTTCTCAAATGATGTTCCCTCCTCTCTGATGACTCTAGCTTGTGTTATGTTGACATAAAACTACCCACACAGTGAGGTATCAGACTACTACTATGATTTTTTTCTATATATTTGTTGCTTCTTAAATCTGTTACAATTGATAACAAGCTATTTCTCAGGGGGAAAAGTGCTACAAAAGACCAGTGCTTGCTGAGTAAAAATCTCAGTCTCAAGTCAGTCAGCATTTTGAGTGGCTTGCCCAAATGTTCAAACTACAAAGAGTCCAAAAAGACTAATCTTTGTCTTTCTTCATCATCCTTTGAAAAACATTGCAATTCCAAAATAATTCTAGTATATATAGAGCTATTGATGCTTACATACTAGAGAAAGAAAATAGATGCAAGCCCATATTTGATCCATTCCCCACAATCAATTTTATGTAGAGCACAATCATTGAGAATACAACCACACTGTTTTGTAGATAAGCAAACACAAGCCATAAGTAAATCATGCTAATAACTGCCAAATTATCTAAGTTCTTAACTCTCTGATTTTAACCAGTGCCTTTGGTTTTATGAGGGCCATTTTATTTATTTTGTTCTTCTAGATTTATTCATTTTATATGTGTAAGTGTTCTTCCTGCATATGTGTGTGTGCCTCTGAAAGTGAAGCTACAAAAGGCTGTGAATCACTATGTGTGTGCTGAAAATCAAACCTAGGTCTTCTGCAAGAACAAGATTTCTTAATTGTTGAACCATCACTTAAACCCTAATGGTTAAAATTTTAGTGAATAAAATAGGGTCACCTGAGGTAATTTTCATCAATTAAAGAGGAAACTTTTATTATTTAGAAAACCAGATATTTTATTATTTCATAAAATTATAAATGTATGATTGTTAATGATAGAATTATAGCCCCAACAAATTCTCATTTAATTTTCCAACTTTTGGCAACTCACTAAGCAAAAGAAACATCTTTGGTTGTGTAAAAACTACAAGGGAAAAAGATTTACAAATAAAACACATAATAAAATTTCTGTTTCACAAAATCATTCTTTCCAATAGCTATAGTTCTTTGGTAAGACAATTGTGATAAAATGTTCAAAGTCTAACAAAAAAAAAAAAAAGAAAGAATGAAAGAAACCTGGAATCCAAATCTTATCTTTTTCTTCAGTAATATTTTAGTGGTAAAAAAAAAGTCTTTCATCAAGTAAAGTTTGAGTTGCTTGAAACATCTTTAAAATTCATGAGTGTAAGGTAATAAAATTGTTAGAAATGACTCAATTTTCTGTGTATGAAATTAAATTGAAGTTGATTATTTTACTGCTTATAGACTAATATAGATAGTTATGATCTCAAATTTAATTCATGATATAAAGAAAATCGCTTGAGAAATAAATTTAGCCTTTCAAGTTTATATGAGAATTTTCATAGGGGAACTCATAAGTGTTTGACTAACTATATAAACAATATGTGTGAATGTCAAAGAAGTGATTCTTCCTTCCTTTCTCTCTCCTTTAATGTTTCAGCTAGCAATTATTTATTATTTATTATCTAAGTTGAAAAAACTGACTTATAAACGCAAAAGCCCCTCAGGATAGACTTGCGACAGAAAATAGATATAAGTAGAAACTTTTATATATTTCAGGACTAAAGATAGTATTTAGTAGTAGCATGCATACTTGCCTAGCATGTGTGAGTCCCTGGGGGCCTGAACTGTATTCTAAATTCCACAAAGAAAAAATAATGGCAGAAGGAAGTTTTGATCAAGAAACCTGTTCTTAATGAAATTATATGATGAATATAACGTAAAATATAAAATTAAAATGAAACATCAAATATAAAATTATTCAACTTTAAACAGAAATATTAATTAATTTTATGTTCTATGTGATAGTAAAATATTTCATGAATATTTTAATATTGAAAACCTGGCATTTATCCTTGAAAAAAATCTTATCAATTAAAACTAATTATATCATATCAACTTGTCAATAATAATTTTAGAAAACAGCATGGGCTAAATGAATAGGAATATGTGAAATTAACAAATTAATAAACTAAATAAGATCTAAAATGATCTCATCAACATCCTATTAAAAAGCCACCGATTACCTATGGTGCATATTATGAAATTTTTCAGTAATTTTGTGCCATGAGTTATAATTTCCTAAGTAGCAGCTTATTTCAAATAGGGTTATAAAACACTGATTTAGTTCACTGTAATAGTGCAGCCATGTATCAGGACATCTTCAAACTGAAGCTTCAAAGCATATATTTTCTACTAGAAGATGTCAAGAGATAGTCAAACACTTGTTATCATGCAAAACATATTAGTTCTTGTTGTACTATCATAAAGGTTTATATAACACTGTGTTCATATCATGTCTCTGATCTCTTTTATATATGTGTTTAAATTAGAAGCACACATATATTGCTGGTGTAATTGTAAACTTCTGCGGCCACTGTGTATGGAAGTGCCTCAAAAAATTAAACATGCACTACTGTATGAATTAGTTTTTCCACTCCTGGAAATATAACCAAAGAAATCTAACACACCATATTGTGAAGAGTATTTCTCACCCATGTTTACTGTGACATTACTTAACACAGGAAAGTTATACAGCCAAAATAGATAGTCTTCACCAAATGAATTAGTAAAGGAAATACAACAGAGATATATAATAAAATTTTATTCAGAAATAAAGAATAGTATGGTGACATATGCAGGGAAATGGATGGAACCGAAGACAGTTATGTTAAGTGAAATAAAGCAGACTCAGGAAGACAAATACAGCATGTTTTCTCTAACATGCAGGATGTAGACATTTCTGTGTGTGTGAGAGAGAAAGAGAGAGAGACAGAGAGAGACAGAGAAGCGAGGACACTAGGAGCTGGTAACTAGGAAAGGGAGTGAAAGATCTAGAGGGATAGCGCACTGCACTATGGGTGAGATGAATGCAGAAGGATAGACGATTTGTGAAGTGGGGCGTGCCAGCGAGAAGCGGGGAGGGAACAAGGGGTAAGGCAGCAGGAGGGAAATAGGCATAAGGTATAATCAGATGCGTGGAAAGACCAAAGTAAAGCAAGCACTTTGTATGACAGCAAAAAAAAGTCATGGACTACGTATTCATTTTGGAGATTTTATAGTCTAAAAAGCATTGGGCGGGGTGGTGGGGGCACGCGCGGTGACTGCGAGCGGAGGGGAGATACTGTGGCCAGGATGTAAAGTAAATAAATAAGTAAATTTGTTTTTAAACAAGTGGGAAAAAAAAGCATCTTCGTTTCTCAAGATTTCATAGGAACACTTGTACACAAGTACTAACATATAATATAATTACTGTAAAGTGTTGCTCTATGATGGTCCATGTAAGGGCAGAGGGGATATTAGTAACATCCACATGTGTACATTCTCAGTACCATGTGAAATTCAAAAGTGACACAATTGTATCCATTAATCTAAATGCTATCATATCATAGACAACTGTAAATTCTTTAGAGAAACTTTCTTTTCAAAGCAATATGGAAGTTCCAGTAGATGAAAAAGAAAAAAAATGACTATACTTATGATTCAGTTTAATAAAATAAAGTAGATTAACTTTGGTGTGCTTACTGCTTCTGACAAAATAAATACAATTATCTTATTGCTATCTTGCCAACAACAACAAAAACAAAAAAGATTTCAGTAAGCCACTTGCAACTATGGATATTGCATTCAGTTTATGAAATATATCTGAAAATATAGGTGCTGTGCCTGCCCACTGCTCTTGGCTCTGTCCTCATTTTTCACTCAGTAACATTACACTTTGTGGTCCAGGTCGTGACAACAGCGGCCATAAATCAATTCCATATTTCACATTAATCATGTTCTTGTAATCAGTGGCTATTCAACACAATTTCCATCTCATCTTTTGTTGGGAAACAACCACATTAAGGCTGTGAGCTTATTCACATTTAAGTGATTATAGAGACATAACAGACTCAGTCCCTCCTCCCGGGGCCACAGAAGGATTAATGAAATCCTTAGAAATAGAGGCTTTCTACTATCAGAGGGCTGTGCAGTCAGCAACTGCACATGCATAGGGACAGCATTATTTTCAGAATTTCAATGCTTTTACACTTGAGATAAAAGAAGATAAAGGACAGCTGTAGGTCCATTGCAAATCTCATTTCCTGTATGTATTTATTATGTTTGTTTCTGGCCAAAACAACAACAACAAAACACACACACACACACACACACACACACAC
>CABHPQ010063114.1:0-12804 GCA_902168405.1 Peromyscus aztecus
GCCTCAAACTCACAGAGATCCACCTGCCTCTGCCTCCTGAGTGCTGGGATTAAAGGCAGGCGCCACCGCCACCTGGCCTCCCACAGTTTTTCAATACTTACTTCTTGGGTCAGATTTGTAGCTAAGTTGGTAGGATTCTTGTCTCGAATTCATTAAGTCTTGGATGGATTCCTAGCACTACGCAAACTGGGTACAGTGGTGCACACCTGTAATCCCAGCATTTTGGAAGTTGAAACAGGTAGACCAGAAGTTCAAAGTCATCCTTATCTATAATGTGAGTTCAAGGCTAGTCTAGTCTGTAGGTTTCTTGATTGAGAGACCAGTGCTTTCCTATCCTAGATGGCCCCCTGGGAGGAGGGATGTGAAGGGACATTCAGTGACGATTTGCCACTGCTGTTCTGACAACCCTGCTCTGTCTGCTGGGGCGTGAAGAAGGAGCTCAGCCATTGGAACTGGTGATGGCTCTGAGGCTGCCGCTTCAAGGGGATGGAAGAGACGGTGGTGGTATGGTTGGAGAAAGGATGGTGGTGGTGACGGAAGGCCGGTGGTAGTGATGGCGGTGATGAAAGTCGTGATGCTGCGACGGCACAAGAAGGCAGTGGCTACAGCTATGATGGAGATAGTGGGTGTGGTGCGTAGAGCGATGGTGGAGATGGTGGCTGGAGCGATGGTGGCTTTGATGGAGGTGGTGGCTTGAGAGTCAGAAGATATGGTGGATTTGTTGGATGGTTAAGGTTGTGGCTGGAGTGATGGCGGCGATGGCGGAGGTGGTGGAGAGAGAGAGGTGCTGGCTAGAGAGACAGCGGTTGTAATCGTCGAGAGGTGATGGTGATGATGCTGACTGTGGAAGTGGTGATGTAGTAACGCTGGCGGCTGTAATGGTGGAGACGGTGCAAGGCGATGGTGGAGATAGCGGTGAGAGTGATGGCGGGTGTGATAGTGTGGTAGTGTGTGTGTGGTGGTTGTAATCATCACGATAATGGGGCAGTGCTGGTGGAAGCGGTGGGGAGGCCATTGCAGGAGAGGGCTTCCTCTTCTGACTCTTACTCTAGAGCGGTGGGGACAATGCAGGATCCCACGCACTCACTTTGCTTTTGCTGGGACCCAAGACTTTAAGCATAAGGACAATTGGAGCCTTCTGGACTCCTGGGGTGTTGCGGAGTTTCTGAAGACCCAGGCTTGGGGCAGGCTGTTCCGTAGATGTGGGGGGCAGGGAGGGCCGGTCAGTGAGTACCGCGTCAGTGCACTGCACAGAGTGGAAGAGTCACCGTGGAGACGTGGAACTGAGGCCCAACCCTTCTGGGAACCATCTCTGGAGAGTTGGCTTGGTGCCTTTGGCCCACACAGGAAGCACCTTCATGTTAGAGACGGTGGTTTCCAGATAAATATCTAGTCACTGATCTTTTGAGAGGAAAGCATTCTCAAGAGTCTACAAGGGTGGGATGTACTCAGTGTTTGCCGGGCACACATCAGCAGTCATCAGCACTACAAAAAGATAGGCACTGATTTATAGTGTCTGCCGATTCCGAGGGTGTAAATGCGCTCACCGTGGTTGATTCCAAGCTGCCAACGTGACAGGGCTGAGCACAGAGCACAGAGACGCACAGCTGTCTTTCCTCTGCTACCTCATACAGCAGACACAAATAACCTCAAGCTCAGGCCACAGTACAACAAAGGCAGACAACGGAAGGAGACTCGAGGAGTGAACGCTGTGGCTCTTTAGAATGTATGTAATTGTTAAGTTTGTACACTTCAATTTTTGTTTTGTTTTTTTGAGACAAGGTTTTTCTGTGCAGCCCTGGCTGTCCTGGAACTCACTCTGTAGACCAAGCTGGCCTCAAACTCAGAGATCCTCCTGCCTCTGCTTCCTAAGTACTGGGATTAAAGGTGTGTGCCACCATACCCAGCTAGTACAATTTAATTTTTAAAAAGATTTATTTTTAATAATTTCTGTGTGTGCCTCTGTGTGTGTGTGTGTGTGTGTGTGTGTGCCTGCATGTGCCTCTGTGTGTATGTGTGTGTGAGTGCCTCTGTGTGCCTGTGTGTGCTTCTATGTACGTCTATGTGTGCCTGTGCATGCAGGCGTCTGTGGAGGCCAGAGGCACGGGAGCACCTCGGAGCTGGAGTTCCAGGCCGTTGTGAGCCACCTGATGTGGATGCTGAGAACTGATGTCGGACCCTCTGGAAGAGCAGTCTGTGCTCTCACCCGCTGAGTCACCTCTCTGGCCCTACAAACTAATTTTCGGTTCCATCTACATTTAGCAACTGACAGGCTAACTTGGGGTACCCTTGCCAGTTGGCTCGTGGACAGGTGGAGGCTGGCGGCAGCACACGGCGTGCACACCAGTGCACCCCGGTGACTGGCCACGGGGCTGATGGACCCTGGGGCTTCTCTGTTCCCCGCAGGCGCATGTTCCCATTCCTCTCTTTTACTGTGGCTGGACTGGAGCCCACAAGCCATTACAGGATGTTTGTGGATGTGGTCCTGGTGGACCAGCACCACTGGCGGTACCAGAGCGGCAAGTGGGTGCAGTGTGGCAAGGCGGAAGGCAGCATGCCAGGTACGACCCCCTTTCGGAGCAGTGGGCATGCTTTTCCTCCCGGGCTGGGTGCCCCCTGGTGGATTGCTCAAGCTCTTGCCCCTGAGGCGAAAGATTGAGTTCTATAGCCTATGCACCACCTCAACCTTCCTTTGGCTTGTCGAATCTTCTCTAATGTAGCAGAGGACAGTCAGCTCAGTCCTCTGCTCTCATTGGCCCCGGCTCAGTCTGTCTGTCCCTCCCCTGCATCTTTCTCACCTTCCTCTCAGAACAAGCAAAATCCCACATCTCCAGGGGCTGTTCAAGGGCTACTTGGCAATAAGGTTAACTGTCCACAGGAAACCGTTTATACGTCCACCCAGACTCCCCCAACACCGGAGCCCACTGGATGCGCCAGGAAGTTTCGTTTGGAAAACTAAAGCTCACCAACAACAAGGGGGCTTCCAACAATGTGACCCAGGTAGGACTGTCAGCCCCACCTGCCCCTGAATCTGAGACCTTCTCCTCTGACACTTCCTACGACCCCTCTGTACTGTTGGAGTCCCCTCTCCTCTCCTCCCTGCACAACCAAGGATGACCTTGAACTTCTGATCCTTCTGCCACTAGCTCCTGAGTGCTGAGATTTCAGGCATGTTGGTTTATATGGTTCTGGATATGCACCCGGGGACTGGTGCATGCTAGACAAGCGTCTATTAATTGAGTCTACTCTACACCCCATACCTTTGCTTCCTCTCCGAACTCTGGCTCTTTCCTATCCACCTTGGGAAGACAGTGAGACGGGAGGACACTGGATCTTTGGCAGGGCTTACTCTCAGGTCAGCACAGGCCAAACCAGCCTGGGGGGCTTTTTCACCAGGTCATGATTTGTAACCTTGGTGGGTCCCAGTGTCCCAGCTAGTGGATACAAAGTATCCTCACATTGAACAATCGAGGTTTTTTGTTTTGTTTTGAACACATTTATTGATTTTGTTGTGGGGACGCACCAGTGCTATACTGTGTTTGTGGAGGTCGGAAGACAACTTGCTGGGGTTGTCTGTTCTTCCATCACGGGGTTCTCAGGCATCAAACTCAGGTTGCCGAGTTTGGCAGCAAGTGCTTTGGCGGCCGAGCCACCCCTACAGCCTCAGTCCTGGTTTTGTTTTTGTTTTTTCCCCGAGACAGAGTTTCTCTGTGCACTCCTGTTTATCCTGGAACTCACTCTGTAGACCAGGCTGGCCTCAAACTCAGAGATCCACCTGCCTCTGCCTCCTGAGTGCTGCAATTAAAGGCGTGCACCACCACTGCCCGACACTCAATCCTGTTTTTTAAAACCTTGAGCTGGAGAGAGGGTTCAGTTGGTAAAGCATTTGCCTTGCAAAGACAAGGACCTGAGTCTCATCCCTAGAACCCATGCGTGTTAAACAAAGAAAAGCAAAGCTGGCTGTAGTGGCATGAACCAGTAATTTTAGCCCTGGGGAGGCAGAGGCAGGTGGATCCCTAGGGCTCACTGGCCAGCCAGCCTCCTTGGTGAGTCCCAAGCCTGTGTGAGAGACCCTGTCTCAAAAAAAGTGGATGGTGACTGGGTTGTCCCCCAGCCTCCATCTACACTTGCTCACACACAAGCACACAGAGGCATGCATGTGCACATACGACCTCTAGCTCTACTACCTTGGTCTCACCGACATGAAGGATCAACAAAGTCACAAGAGGCTAGAATAGGTGCCCCAAAGAGAAGTTGCAGGGTGCAGGATGGGTGAAGGCACAAGATGTCCTCAAGCATTTTTTGAGTCCCACTGTAGGGCTAGTAGCCACTGGTGGGTGAATGGATCCAGTCATGAGACCACACTGGGGTCAGAAGGAAGCTTCCAGCTCCTTCCACGACCCTGACATCACCTCACTCCCTCTCCAGATGATTGTCCTGCAGTCCCTCCATAAGTATCAGCCCCGGCTGCACATCGTGGAGGTCAATGAGGGAGAGCCGGAGGCCGTCTGCAATGCTTCTAATACACACATCTTTACTTTCCAAGAGACTCAGTTCATTGCAGTGACTGCTTACCAGAATGCCGAGGTGAGGGCTGGGGCAACAGGGGCCTGGGGACAGGCATTTGCTAGGGGACCGTCACAGTCTTCTTGTCGGGGGGCTGGAGTCCTTGAGCCTCAGACTCAGGCAACTCTATTTCTCCTCTCTAGATCACTCAGCTGAAAATCGACAATAACCCCTTTGCCAAAGGATTCCGGGAGAACTTTGAGTCGTAAGTACACTGGATTCAACTCGTCTTTGGTCTCTCTGAGATGGGACTGTAGATCAGTGGCCAACATATCCTGTCTCTGCTTTGGGGGTCTGGGGCGCAGGCAGGCCAGGGAGGGAGGAACAGGGAAGGAAGAGCTATGCCTGTGACTTGTTTTCTCATTTTCTGTTTGGTTTTGTTGTTGTTGTTTTGTTTTCAGCATGTATGCATCTGTTGACACCAGTGTTCCCTCTCCGCCTGGACCCAACTGTCAACTGCTTGGGGGAGACCCCTACTCGCCTCTTCTATCCAACCAGTATCCCGTTCCCAGCCGTTTCTACCCCGACCTTCCCGGCCAACCCAAGGATATGGTCTCACAGCCTTACTGGCTGGGGACGCCTCGGGAACACAGTTATGAAGCCGAGTTCCGAGCAGTGAGCATGAAGTCCACATTCCTGCCCTCTGCCCCTGCACCCACCGTGCCCTACTACCGTGGCCAAGAAGTCCTGGCACCCGGAGCTGGCTGGCCTGTGGCCCCTCAGTACCCTCCCAAGATGAGCCCAGCGGGCTGGTTCCGCCCCATGCGAACTCTGCCCATGGACCCTGGCCTGGGAGCCTCAGACGGCCGGGGGCCAGAGGAACAGGGCTCCCCCTCGCTGTGGACTGAGGTCACCCCTCTCCGGCAGGAGGCCAGCGACTCAGGACTAGGCGAAGGAGAGTCTAAGAGGAGACGGATTTCCCCCTATCCTTCCAGTGGTGACAGCCCCTCTCCTGCTGGGGCCCCTTCTCCTTTTGATAAGGAAACCGATGGCCACTTTTATAACTATTTTCCCAACTGAGAAGATACCACTGGGTTGGAGGGCGCCAACTAACTTAGAAAACAGACATGGGGCCGAGAAGCCCCGAGCCATCCCTTCCCCATGTAGTGATTGGCTGGGGAAGGACAGGAGCAAGAAGGATTCTGGGCTTCACGTGTTGCTTCCTGGCCCACAGGGAAATGTGACAGGAATGTCCCCTGCCCTTTCCTCTGCCCGAACTACAGTCACGTACCTGGTGCTGCTTCTGACCGATGGTTCCGCGGAGAATGGAAAATGGACTCCAGAGAGTTTTGGCCCCAGAGGGACTTCATGGCTTCTGGGGAGGGTCGGGGAGAGGCCAGGACTGGAGACATTACCCCTTGTCCCCTGCAGGGCAACTTTGAACTGTTAGTCTCTCGCCTGTGTTCCGTGGATTTTTATAACAGCCAGCCAACCAGGAACCGAGAGAGGACTCAGGTGACTTTGGGTGGACGGGGTCCACCTGCGAGGAGACAAGAGATTGGGTGCAGAGGAAGGGGTTGGAGGGGTGCACATTTCACCGAGAGGTCACTTTGAACTGGTGTGTACACACGCTTCTTCCTTTTTTATTTCTTTGGGATGGGGAGGCTATTTATTGTAGAGAGAGTGATGTCTGGATGTATTTCTTTTGTTTCCATCACTTTCTGAAAATAAACATGAAACTGGTGAGTCTGTCCTGCTTCTGTGGCTGGTGGGAGGGGGTGTGTGGATGGAGGTTTGCTGGTCCCTGGCTCTTGTTTTGGGGGATAACTGTTAGGAACCGAACATGACCTCACTTAGGGATAAACTAAGTTAGAGTATGTCGGCTCCTCAGCACTCTGGCTGATGGTTCATACTGCCACGTGTGACCAAAGGTGTCTTGTGACCAAAGAGTCCCTCAGCCTGTGTTGCCTGGGGGAAGGCAGGCCAAGGCTGGGCTGGGTGGGATGGGAGCCCAGGAGAGAGAGGACTCTTGATTTATCTTTGCATTTTTACACTCCCCATTTCTAGGTTTGTTCAAGTGTTAAAGGCATAAGTAGGAGCTAGGATGTGGTGTTGCCATTCTTTCCAGGTCAAGATCAGCCAAACACTAGCAATTTCATATGAATCAACCTAGTACATGGGGAGGGTTTAGGATTAGCGCTTGACAAGGTCCTCAGCATGAGAGCTGCCATCGTGGGCTGGTGCACACGTACACCCTCTCTCTTCCTCTTTTACTTACTTACTATTTTTGACAGGTTCTCACATTGCAACCCAGGATGGCTTCAAAGCTCATGGTGATCCTCCTGCCTCATCCTCCCAAGTGCTGAGATTACAGACACAAACCACCATGCCGAGCTTTCTAGCTCTGTTTCTTTGAAAAGAGAATTTGGGCCAGGGAGTAGAAGTGCTAACTGCTGACCACCCACACCTGATGCCCTGAACCTATGTAAAAGCTGCATCTGGTGGCACACATCGGTCGTCCCAGTGTGCCTAGGAGATGGGGGGCAGACCCAGGAGGATGTCTTGGCAGCTCACCAGATGACAAGCCATAGGTGTGAAGCATGGCGGGAGAAGGGACAGAGATCCCATCACAACATGGTAGGAAAAAGCCAATCTCAGAGGACTGTTCTGATTTCCATGCCTACACACACACACACACACACACACACACACACACACACACACACACACACGCACGCATATACACATACACAGAGAGAGAGTAAATAAATAAACATTTTTAGGTTCTTTTTTAAAGACTTATTTATTATTTATACAGTGTTCTATCTGCATATGTGCCTACACACCAGAGGAGGGCACCAGATCTCATTACAGATGGTTGTGAGCCACCATGTGGTTGCTGGGAATTGAACTTAGGACCTCTGGAAGAACAGCCAGTGCTCTTATCCTCTGAGCCATCTCTCCAGCCCTTCTGGGTCTTTTGTTTTGTTTTGTTTTGTTTTGTTTTGAGACAGTGTCTCCGTTCTGGCTGGCCTGGAACTTAGTATGTAGACCAGGCTGGCCTCAAACACAGAAATCCACTTGCCTCTGCCTCCTGAATGCTGGAATTAAAGGCGGCCACTACCCTAACCATAAATTAATATTTTTTGAGACAGAGTATCACTATGTAGCCAGCTGGCCTGGAACTCTATGCAAACCAGGCTGGCCTTGAACTCACAAAGATCTGTCTGCCTCTGCCTTCCAGGTGATGGATTAAAGGTGTGCACCACCATACCTGGTTATAAATATTTTTGAAAATGTTTATAACATTTATGCGTTTTTTTGTTTTGTTTTGTTTTTGTTTTTTGAGGCAGGGTCTCTCCATGCAGCCTTGGATGTTCTGGAACTCGCAATGTAGATCAGACTGGCCTCAAACTCACAAAGATCCACCTGCCTCTGCCTCCTGAGTGCTAGGGTTAAAGGTGTGTGCCACCACACCCAGCTACGTGTTTATCTGTGGGGGTGCCATGGAAGCCAGAGGGGTATCAGATTCCCTGAAGCTGCAGTTAGGTGTGGTTCCTGACATGGGTGCTGGGAACCAAACTCAGTCCTCTGCAAGATCAGTAGGTGCTCTTAACTGATCAGCCACTTCTACACGACCAAAATATTTTTTTTTTTGTTTCATTTTTTTGAGACAGGGTTTCTCTGAGTGGCCCTGGCTGTCCTGGAACTCACTTTGTAGACCAGGCTGGCCTCAAACTCAGAGACCTGCCTACCTCTGCCTCCTGAGTGCTGGGATTAAAGTCCTGTGCCACCACTGCCCGGCTTCCAAATAAATATTTTTAAGATAAAATAATTCAAGCCAGTTGTGGTGGCAAACGGCTGTAAACCCAGCACTTGGGTGACTGAGGCAGGAAGACTAACAGCTGGAGACCAGACTGGGCTATGTCGTGAGACCCCATCTCAAGAAGACAAAGATTCAAATAGTGAAGAAAAGAAGGATGACAGCTAAAAATTAGCTCAAATCTCACCACACGTGAATAATTAGCATTAACATTCAATGGATTAGATAAGCAGAAATGGAATATAAAATTGAGACCTGCTAAAATCATGCTTTTTCTTTTCTTTCTTTCTTTTTTTCTTTTTGATTTTTTTCGAGACAGGGTTTCTCTGTATAACAGCCCTAGCTGTCCTGGAACTCGCTCTGTAGACCAGGCTGGCCTTGAACTCACAGAGGTCTGCCTGGCTCTACCTTCCGAGTGCAGGGATAATCATGCTTTTTCTTAATGAAATCTATTGCAATTTACTTTATATTTGAATAATACAAACACAGAAACCCCTCAGAATACAACTGCAATAAGAGAATTGTTTATTTGAGATTAAATTTTCTTCACTAGCAAAATTATTTCCTGCACAGACACTCCTGAAATGAAGAAAAAAAAAGTTTTTGAAAGGAACACTGTGAGGTTAAGAAAGATTTTTTTAGTTGGAGTCATAGATGGCTTGAGCCCTATGTGGATGCTGGTAATCGAACCTAGGCCCTTTGTAAGAGCAACAAATGCTCTAACCACTAAGCCATCTCTCCAGTTCATTACATTTTTATTTATTTATTTACTTATTCATGTTTTTAATATGTATTAGGGTTTGCCTGCATGTATAACTATATACTTGTGTAGAGTACCTGATGTCTGCAGAGGTCAGGAGAGGGAGTCAGATCCCTGGAACTGGAATTTTTGAGGGTTGTGAGCAGCCTTGTGGGTGCTGGGAATTGAACCCAGGACTTCTGGAAGAGCAGCCAATGTTTTAACCACTAGTCCATCTCTCTCTAACTCTAGATCATGAATTCTTTTTTTTTTTTTTTTTTGGTTATTTTGAGGCAGGGTTTCGCTGTTCTGCCCTACCTGTCCTGGAACTCACTCTGTAGACCAGGCTGGCCTTGAACCCACAAAGATCCACCTGCCTCTGCCTCCTGAGTGTGCTGGGATGAAAGGTGTGTGTCACCACCACCCAGGCAGCCAGCTCATGAATTCGTGAGGCATTTCTCCATTATATTTTAGTTTATACCATCGCTCTTAAGAGATGTTTTGATTCACTCGTGTTAAATTTTTGGTCCTTTCTTCACCTTCAGTGTTCTGAATATTGAGTGCTGCGTGTCTTGGTCTGAAGTCATGGGTCAGAGTGGGAGTGGGTGTGTGGCTGTGTGTGTGTATGTGGGTGGGTGTTACTGAGGATCAAACCCACAGTCTGAGGTGTGCCAGGCAGTCACTCCACCAGAGAGCTCCTTTTGCGGTCCCTCTTACTTCAGACCCTCTTTCATACTGGACTCTTAGACACTGGGTGATCCTCAACAATTAGATCACATCTAACAACAAGGCTCTCTAGCCCCCTTCACAGCACTGGTGTGTACAGGAGAGGTGGTTATCATGCGTGGCTTCCTGCTGGAGGGATCTGGAAGGGTGATCCTGTAGAGGAGCTGGCAATGGGCTGCTGGAGCTGACTCAGCAGCTTATAAAGCCTGGATGTGTTGGGAATGGTGGTGCCTTTAATTCCAGCAAGTGGATCTCTGTGAGTTTGAGGCCAGCCTAGTCTATGTAGTGAGTTTCAGGATAGCTGGGTTGTATAGTAGAAAACCTGTCTTTTTTTTTTTTTTTTAAGACCCTCTGGCTGCCTCTCTCTTCCAGAAATCAGGTCACACTCCCATGCAATCTGTCCCTTAAGACAAAGAACTAACAGATGCCTGTTGTGACTGTTAGAGTCCTGAGATCTCTGAGGGACAAGCAAGTCCAGCTCTGTTCTCCCTCCCCCCAGCGCTCGCTCTCTCTCTCTCTCTCTCTCTCTCTCTCTCTCTCTCTCTCTCTCTGGGACACAGAGTTGATGAGAAATAATGGACTATGCTCTTGGAGTTCCAGTTTATGGTCCTGCCCGGTGCTTGCTCGACACCCCTTGACAGGTTAGACGATGGGGTGTGAAGCTTGCCCATCCACAGAAAATCTCTAAGAGTCGGAAACTGCCTTGGTCATCTGGATTTGAAGGAAAGCCTCTCTCCTTCCCTCTGTAGGGTCCCAATGTGGCTATCTATGGCTGTGATATCACCTCTCTCCTGATAGTCTGTGAACTAAAGGGTCTTAGTGTCCCTTCAGGGCATCCTCATCATGCCATACCTGGTGAGTATCTCTCCTAATGAGGCCCCTCTTCAGACCTGGAGGCGGCTCTCACCTTTCAGGGCCCCATCTAAGAAAGCTCTTGGGAAGGGTACCTCAGTTCCTTTCTGTGAACCTGTCAACTCTCTTTTCTTTTAAGTTGAAACAGAACGGCCATAGCTTTCCCTGATGGCATCCAGTGGCATCAGGTTGGTAGCTTGACATTGTCCACAGTGGGAATATTTACAACGTGGGAATCAGCCCGTACTACACTGAGGGCACAGTCCCTCCCAAAGAGCTTGTTTCCTACCACAACATAGAGAGAGAGCATCCCCTGCAATATTAGTGCACATAGAGATCCTTCCTGAGATGATCCTTTCTCCAGAGGGAATCCCTCACCACTGAGAGCATTCTGTGAGTGGGGCATGAGACTGGAAAACTGAGCCCCAATTATTACCCCCAACTTTGCTGTATATGGTGTGTGTGTGTGCATGTGTGTGCATGCGCATGCATGTGTGTGCACATGTATGTGGTTGTGGTGTGTGTGCTATGGCATGAGCTGTGGAGGTCAGAGGACATCCTTGGGCATCAGTCCATCCCCTCCACCTTGTTTGAGACTGTGTATGTAACTTACTGACTTTTGAGCTTTTGGGGATTCTCCCGGTTCCACCTTGCATCTCCTGGGAAAGGCGGGATTACAGGTGTGCGAACTACATATGTCAAGCCTTTACACGAGTTCTGGGGATTTGAACTCAGGTCCTCACGCTTGTGTAGCAAGTGCTTTTACTCACTGAGCCATCTCTCTAGGCCCTCCACTTTGATTTCCTTTTTCCCACCTTGCCGTGTTCCTCTTTCTGTCGATAGTGTCCCCAAGTCCTGTGTTTGCTCTTCTCTTCGGAGAGGGACATTCTCTGCTTCTGGGAGGAAGTGGTGGGGAGGCGGTTCCAGGTGCTTAGCGGGAGACGCAGACGCGAGCATCTTGACATGTCTGGATTCAGACTTCTGATGATCTACTCGTTCTCTGAAGGGGCCGCAACCCCTCCTTCCACTGTCTCTGACTGTCCCAAGTCCTGGGACTCTACGGTTCCCTTGGAGATGAGTTAGTTCACGTATTGATAGTCCTTTCAGAAGGCATTTTAATCTTCAGCCCCATTTTGTGTAACGGCGTTATTCACAAGTCATTCTCAGCCACATAGTAAGTTAAGAGGCCAGCACGGGCTACATAAGACCATGTCTCAAAATAATCAGTTAGATCATCATCCTTCTTTTGAAACCTCTGTCCCCACCCTCTCTCCAAGGAGGCCAGATTTATACGGTGAGACCATGTCCCATCTCAGGCACCACCCCATACCGTAGCATAGCTTCCTGGAAGAGGCTTGTTACATGAAGAAATTGGGATTGAGAGTAGTGAGTTTGGGTGGCGTTCTAATCGAGGCTGTGTGAGTTGCGTTGGAATGGAACAGCCAAGTATATGAAAATGCAGGAGAGAGTTGGGGGGGGGGGGTATGCGGTGTCTTAGCTTCCTGTTGCTGCGAGAAAAAAAGCCATGATCCCAAAAGCAGCTTGGGGAGGAAGGGTTTATTTGGCCTACACATTCTGGTCCTGGTTCATCACTGAGGGGAATTAAGGCAGAAATCAGCAGGGACCATGGAAGAATGCTGCTTATTGGCCGCCTCCCACAGCTGGCTCAGCGGTTACTCTTTTTAACTTTATGTATCCAGGCATTTCACCTGCATGTATACCTGGGCACTGAGAGTGTGGCGTGCCCTGTGAGGCCAGAAGAGGGCGGGATCCTCTAGAACTGGAGTCACAGACAGTTGGGAGCCACCATGTGGGTGCTGGGAATCAAAGCTGGGTCCTCTGAAAGAACAGTCAGTGCTCTTAATTAACGAGCCATTTCTCCAGCCCCTTGATTTCCCTTTCCTTTCTTTCTTTCTTTTTTCTTTTTTTCTTTTTTTAGACAGATTTCATTATATAGCAGCCCTGGGTAGACTGGAACTTGCTATGTAGGCCAGCCTTGAACCCAGAGATCTGCCTGCCTCTGCCTCTCAAGTGCTGAGATTAAAGACATGTGCCATAGGCCTGGCTCAGTTTGATTTCTTTCCTTTTCTTTCTCTCTTTTTCTCTTTTTCTTTTCTTTCTTTTTTTTTTTTTTTTGGACAGGGTTTCTCTGTGTAGC
>CABHPQ010063121.1:0-23816 GCA_902168405.1 Peromyscus aztecus
TTTTTTTAAGACATGGTTTCTCCGTGTAGTTTTGGTTCCTGTCCTGGATCTTGCTCTGTAAACCAGGCAGGCAGTGAACTCACAGAGATCTGCCTGGCTCTGTCTCCCGAGTCCTGCTGGGATTTAAGGCATGAGCCACCGCTGCCTGGCTATGATTCTTAATCTTCTATATATTTATGTACATACATACATAGATGTATATATACATTTTAGTTTTTCTAGTTTGATACATAGCAATATTTTATTATGTGGATATATGTTTAATTGTATGATAACTACCAGAATGACTTTAAAATTGACTTATTATTAAATATACCTACCAACAATGCAGAAGCATACAAGTTCTTATAAAAACACTTATAGACATCAATATTTTTTATCTATCCGTGTGTGTGTGTGTGTGTGTGTGTGTGTGTGTGTGTGTGTGTACTGGAAGTTCTACTGAGCTCTGTTATTCTAGGGTTTTTGTCAAGGTTGCAACCTGGATAAAACTTAACTGTGTATTGGGGACCTCAAAGAACTGTAGGTTTTCTTTGTACATAAAATTTAACAAACTTCTCTATTTTACTAACAACTATACATATCTAGTAACTATATTAATTAAAGAATTACATTTATGTACATTTATATAATTTAATTTTCTACATAAGTGTAGCTATTACCATTGTTCATGTCATTAAATACTTGCTGGTTTTTTTTTTTTCCGAGACAGGGTTCCTCTGTGTAGCTTTGCACCTTTCCTGACACTCACTTGGTAACCCAGGCTGGCCTCAAACTCACAGAGATCCGCCTGGCTCTGCCTCCTGAGTGCTGGAATTAAAGGCGTGCGCCACCACCGCCCGGCTACCTGCTGTTTTTTAAAAGAGAAATTTCTCATAACATGCTTTTTCTTTGTGGCAAAATCCTAAAAATTATGAATATATTAAGGTGTTCTTACCTGTACCTTTTAGAAGATGTTATTCTATATTTCCTTTCCAATTTTTTTAGATATTGGAATATTAGAAATATTGGAATATTGGGATATTAGGATATTAGAATATTCCTGTATTCCTATCTACATTAAGTCTACATTGCCATCTCTTTAAAACTTTTTTTGATTTTTTGTTTTCAAAACATCTTGACTATAGTTTCTCTTCCCTCTATCCCTCCCATTCCCCCACCTCCCCTCACCCCCACATCCACTCCACTTCCATTTCCCTTCAGAAAATTGCAAGCCTCCCAGGGATATCTATGAAATGCAGCAGAGCAAGTTACAATATGCCTTAGCACATATTCGCATATCATGGGTGAATGAGACAACCCAGTACAAGTAATACTCATATTTTATAATTTCTGTATTACTTTGTAGTTTATTGGAACTTATCAATATTAAACTTTGCATTAAATTTTAATCAAACTAAGTAAACATTTATAATTTTAAATGATTGAAAATTAATTTGATAAAATTGCAACATTTCTGATTTTTGCAGTAAAACCGGCACATTCCTTTTTTATTTTATTTTATAATTTAATTTAATTTTACATATCAGCCACGGATTCCCTTGTTCTCCCCCCTCCCACCCCCCCTGCCTTCCCCCCAGCCCACCTCCCATTCCCATCTCCTCCATGGCAAACACTCCCCTGAGGATTGAGTTCAACTTGGTAGATTCAGTCCAGTCAGGTCCAGTCCCCTCCTCCCAGGCTGAGCGAAGTGTCCCTGTATAAGCCCCAGGTTCCAAACAGCCAGCACATGCACTGAGGACATGTCCAGGTCCCACTGCCTGGATGCCTCCTAAACAGATCAAGCTAATCGACTGTCTCACTTATCCAGAGGGCCTGATCCAGTTGGGGGCTCCTCAGCCATTGGTTCATAGTTCATGTGTTTCCATTCATTTGGCTATTTGTCCCTGTGCTTTTTCCAACCTTGGTCTCAACAATTCTCACTCATACAAACCCTCCTCTTTCTTGCCAATCTTATTAACATCAACAAATACATAAATTGCAAGTAATTACTTCTATCAACTTAGAATATTTTATTGTTAGTTTTTTTTTAGTTATGTGTGTGTATATGTGTATGTGTGGTGAGTATATGGCAAATTACTTACAGAAATAATAGTGTAGAACATGTTTAAATAATTAAAAAATTTTGTAGAATATTTAGCTGACTATCTTTGTATGGTCACAGTACAATATATCTAACTACTAATTTCAAAATTATCTTACTCAATTGACTCTTCAAATATATTTGTTGTTGAGTTCTTCTTATGGCAGACATTTCCAGCCATTTATATGAACCCCTCTCCATTCTTTTGAAAATCTGCCGACCTGTAGAATCTCTGTCTACCAGGAACCCATAGCGGCCACACTAAGCTGGAACTCATGAATAAGACCTTCCTCCTCCTCCATGTCTTCCACTTAGGTCTCTCCAGAGTTACCATCAGTCCCATTTCAGCCTACCTGCAGGAACCCCTCCTCTCAACTCAACAATAATCCCTTGAAATTAGGTCTCTTGGCTCAGGGTCCTCCTGGTTCTTCCCTTCTTCCTTTCTCAGCCTTTTCCTCTAGCCATCTGTATTCCATTGTGATTCCCCTATGACCTAGTGGACAGGTCAAAAAAGAAACATTAAAAGAATCATTACTACAGCAAAAATCACATAGTTATTCTCACACGGTGTTGCTGGGTGGCTTCAATACAACATTTGCACCTATAGACAGGTCATTTAGATAAACACTAATCAGAGAAATTCTGGAGCTAAATAACACTATAAGTCTACAGAACATTCCACCCAACCACTAAAGAATATACTTTCTCCTCATTACACCATGAATATTTCTCCAAAACTGACTGGACACAAAACAAGTATCAACTGAAATAAGAAATGACATCCTTCGTCCTGTGTGGCTCGTATAAATTAAAGCTGGATATCATCAACAATGGCAGAAATTATACAAACTCATGGAAGATGAACATCTCATTACTGAATAAAAATTGGATCAAGGCAGAAATTAAAAAGGCAGAAATTAAAAAGGAAATTAATCATGTTTTGGAATTTAATGAAAATGAAAACACCATATACCCAAACATATGGGACACAATGAAGGCAGTTCTAACATGAAAGTATAACACTAAGTGCCTACATTTAAAAAAAAAAGAAAACTGGAGAGACTTTATATCAAGAACTTAATGACACACTAGAAATCTCTAGAAAAACAGGAAGAAATAATATCCCTAAAGTGTAACTAGGAAGAAATAATCAGGATCAGGTCTGAAATAAATGAAATTGAAACAAAAGTGACAATACAAGAATCAATGAAAAGAGATTTTTTTCTTTTAGAAAATTAACAAGAATGACAACCACTTAGCGAATTTAATAAAATGACAGAGAGACCATATTCAAATCACTAAAATTAAATAACAAATGGGAGCCATTACAAAAAACACCAAGGAAATTAAGAAAAGTATAGGGATATGCTTTAAAATTCTATAATCCACCAAAGTGAATTAAATAATTGGATATGCTTCTTAATACATTAAAATTACAAAAGTCAAACCAACTTAAATATACAATTTAAACAAAACCATAGCCCCTAATGAAATAAAAGCAGCAATAAAATTTTCCCAACGAAACAGATAGTGTCAGGTCAGAATTCTACCAGACCTAAAAGGAGAACTATCACTATCAGCAACATGCTTCAAATGACTCCACACAATATAAATAGAAAGATCACTCTCTATTTTTATGACACTAATACAAGGATGGCAAACCACAAAAGACTCAACAGACAAAGAAAACAGATAGTATTTGCTAATTATATTTAATGTCCTTAATGAATACAGAAGCAAACATTCTCAATAAAATACTTTCAAACTGAATTCAAGAACACATTTACAGGGAACCATGGTCTTGGCCTAGCTGCCTTGAGAGGCAAATGCCATAGGTTTTTCAGGTTAGGGTCCATGGCTCCTGGGCCACAATGTACCTTCCAATTTCTGAGAGACCTATACACTCCCTCAGTGAAGCATTTTAAATTGTGTAACAATTTCTCACAAAAGGAATTTCAAAGAGATGATGTTTTAACTTAAAATACATCAAAAGTCTGGCAAAGAGTACTTCCTCATTAGAAGAAGTGAGAGAGTTTGTCCTTGTATTCATCATCACATATGTTAGAAGAAAATTTAAGTAACTGCTTTCATATATTTATTTTCAAGGTACATCTTAGTATGTCTATAAGATAGAGAATATTACACAGGTAAGCATTTGATAATAAGTACATTAAAGATGTAAGGAAATTTAGAATGTAATAAAGAGAGATTTCTTTAGAAGCTTACATGTTAGCTCACTATGACTACCAGAAGGATGGCCAAGTTCAATTAAAAATATGTTATAAAAGTGTATATATATATGTATATATGTATATATACATATATATGTATATATATATAGCCAATATGTTTATATTTACAACAATGTGTGAGAATAAAATATTACAAGATATTCAGTTACAAAATATGATTCTTAAATTAAATTTGCCTTTCTAATTTTTTTTAAACTCAGGGTTATTGTTTGGTTGATTGATTAATTTTTGAAACAAAGTCTCATTATGTTACTAAGGTGGGTTTACTACTCCTGTGAAGAAGAAATCTTCTCACTTTAGTCTCTGAGACAACTAGGAATGGAGGTATGTAAAAGTCTTTCATAATATTAGGTTTTTAAAGGGATCCATTACTCATAATACAACACATAAATTTCATTGTTTAATTTTGTAGGCTTTTAAAACACAACTGATTCAATTACTTATGTTTGGTGGAAACAATTACAACATTCTGAGATCTACATTAGATAAATATGCATATAATCTCTAAACAAGTTATTATCTGAGGACAAAAATCACTGTATAGAAAACATGGAACATCCCAGTTTATCTAGTGAGCTGTTATTAAATGAATTCACTATGATAACTGTTGTTTATTGTAGCTTTTCTTTTCAGTAGATTCAGACTTAGGAAACTTGGGTTTGTAAAATAAATATTTCAGTGTGATTATTTACAGAGGATGAAATATGAAAGATGATTTGGTCAAAGTCAATGTGCTCCCAATTTATTTGAATTGAGATCTTGTTTGGTTTAATATGCTATATTACATATAAAGTGGACCTAATAAAAAACTCTCAAATACCTACTTCATCAACTTTCTAGAACTAGTTTTCAAACATTGTTACCCACTTCTCAGTTCAACTAACATTTTATTATCATTCAAACCAAAATAAACAAATTTACCACTTCATGATATGACAGATAAAAATTTCTCACCAAAATGTTAATATGTTATTTATTCCAAATAACTTACAATAAACAGAAATTTGAATTAATATACTTCAGCACTGGAACTAGTATCAATGTTTCCACATACATACATTTAAGAAATGAAAACAATTTGAGCCTCTGGTAGGCTTTTTATTGTCATGTTGACTTGGAATTTTGTATTGACTTGGAACATTCATGTGAGTTCTAACACACATAATGTCTAACAGATTTAGAGTAAATAACACAGTATAGGTTTTTATAAAGCTCAGTCATTGCAGTCATTTAAATTTAAATGTAAATGTGTTTGCTGCCAAATTGTGAACATAGTTTTATAAAATATATTTCCCTGTGGGTTGCAAGGTACAGAATTCACTCACTTTCATAGACACTTCCTGATTGACTAGTTTCATTACATTTCCCCTCTGCCTGAAAGGGAATCACATGCCTTGTGAAGTGTAGAATTAACAAAAAAATAAGAGCTAGAAAGAAAAATACCAATCCTTTGTTATTGTTTTGGAACCTTATTTGTGTAGTTTTCTGGTCATATTTAATACATTTGACACAAATCAATTTTAAACAATCTTATAAGATGCCAATTATTTATGACTGTCTTATTTCCTTCTTTCTTAATGTGTCATGGAATGAGGTACTTATATTTTTATCAATAACACATATATCATGCTTCAAGACATCTGTATTTAAAATGTCACAGCTAGAAGAATTATTGCATTGGTACAAAACAGGACATTATTTTTAATGATCCAAATTGCTCAATTTTTTACAAATGGAGCATCAGGACCTCATTAACCTTTCATTAAAGAAAATAATTGTTTCCTTTGATTCAAATAGATGATCTATTAAATTGCATCTTCTTAATTGCATTTGATGTATCAGACAGTGGGAAGAGAAAGAGACAAAGTATGATTAATTCTCTTCTCACCAATGTAACAGAAAAAAATGCTTATTATGGTTTCCCTAGTTCCACAGAAGAGAGCTTGATATTATTTTCACCCAATAACGTTGAGTATAACATCCATAAGTGTTATAAAATGAACATCTATTACATAGAATAGAAGGAGTCTATTGTTTTATTTATCTTCATCAGATAGATTCAGAGAGCACATACCACTTTTTATCACAAGTGAATAATAAGTTTTACCAAGAACTTTGGTGATTGAGTTTTGCAAAGCCTTTCACCATCTATAGCTGATCAACTTACTCATCTTCTGAATTTTTCTGGGTGATATTTAACTACCCTGGCTTTTCCATAGGAAAAATACTATTAGATTTCTTTATACAGCTCCCTCCTCTATCACTGGTATTTTATTTTAGACATTTTCTCTTCTATGTACACTTGTGAAGACAAATTACTTATAAATGATTTCTAAAGTGTGACAACAAATTCCTACCAGGTCATTTCTTTAAAAGTGAATCTAAGTCTTACAGGTTTGAAGATCTGTATTTATTTAAAATTGTAATAGTAAGTTGAAATTTGTGATAACAGAAATAACACAGTTTATTTGTGTGGAAGTTCACTAGAAAAATGGTTCCTGTGGTATCACTGTACCTTTTATTCTAGTGAGAAATCATTCATAGGTAGAATTGCTATTTTTGTTTGTCTTAAAACATTAAACAACATTTATACTATTGCAAATTTATTTTGGTTCAGTTGTAAATTATTGTCTATGTTGAAGTATGTCTGAAATATTTGACAATAAATATGAAAATAATATAATTTGAGAAATTTCTGAGTGTGTAGAGACTGGAGGAGGATAAATTCAGAGGAAAAATACGATGGGATAGAAGCTGAAATTTAGGTAAAATTAATTTAATTTACACTAAAACTAGATTAGGATCCAAATAAACAAACGTATTTTGTGAGCAAGATTACTCTGTGTGTACTAGACCAACTTTGACAGTGTACAAAGCTGAGGTTAGAACCGCTGATACCTGAATGACCTCATTAGCACTTGTTCTCCCATTACTATGCTCAGGGTTTGCCTCTCTGTGTTGGGTTGCTTTTGCTTCTGTCTTATATTGTTTTAGTTTCATGGGGTTCCAGTGTGACTAGGGACAGGATTAGGCTAATATGCCATGTTCTCATAATAATTCTGAACAGAATGCTGAAATACATTTTTTCTAATATATGTGGTAAAATTAATTTTATTAAGGCATATTCACTCATGTACTCATCACTATGATAATTTCTACACTCAGGATTCTATCTGATCTGATTGATAAAGTTAGAACCTGATTGGCAAATTGTGTAGACTCTGAGAGGAGGAAATGACTTTCCATGATAAATTGGGGTTTAAAAAACAGGAGAAGAAAGTGTGCTTAAGGTACACATTATGCATTCATTGGTGATGGTTTCCACAAAGAGAACATATTCTACGTGAAAAGAAATGAGAAAACTCATCAATGCCTCTACCGTTTACTGCCGTCATTAAAATACACACCAAACGTGACATATTACGGAGGTCTTTTGCCAAGTGATCCAATCCCACCTTGCAAACATGCTGTATTGTTTACCATGACCAAGACAACTTAAGGAAGAATTATTTATTTGTTTTTGGTTCCAGAAGGATGGCACGGTGGCCTGACGACAAGCAGCAGACTTGACAGCAGCAGAAAGCTCAGATATGACATCTTCAACCACAGGCAGAAAGAAGAAACTAGAAATGAGTGAGGTTATAAAATCTCAAAGTCATCCTCTCAATGACAGAATTCTTCCAGCAAGCTTTCAGAACCTAAACGTTACTGCAAAAGGCACCAAAAAAAAGTGCCATATGTTCAAATCTGGAGGATATTTCTCATTCCAACCATCATATGCCAAACTCTGACTCCCAAAGGCTCATGGCCCTATCATAATGCAAAATGCATTTAGGTTAATTAAAATCCCCATATATTTTAAGTTTCAACATTCTTCAAAGTAAATATCCCACAGCTTTGGCATTTCTGACATCTTAGTGTCTCTATTATAACTCAGTCTCTTCCCTTTCACAGCTTTATGCAATGGCCTCTCAGAGGCACATGCATTCTCAAGGCCTTCTTGCATGGACTCCCCTGCCACATGCTGCCTAGTCTCTATGGCTGTTTGAAACTGCTGAGGAACAATCTATGACCCCTTCTCTCCTGCATTCCTCATGTCCCTAAAACAAGTACCATGTGGATCACATGCCAAGTTTGGTAAGAACTTGTGCTGCCACATGAATTTTTTTTTTTTTTACAATACACTTCAGTTCTACATATCAGCCACAGATTCCCTTGTTCTCCCCCCTCCCGCCCCCTCCTCTTCCCCCCAGCCCACCCCCCATTCCGACCTCCTCCAGGGCAAAGCCTCCCCCAAGGACTGAGATCAATCTGGTAGACTCAGTCCAGGCAGGGCCAGTACCCTCCCCCCAGGCCGAGCCAAGGACCCTGCATAAGCCCCAAGTTTCAAACAGCCAACTCATGCACTGAGCACAGGACCTGGTCCCACTGCCTGGATGCCTCCCAAACAGTTCAAGCCAATCAACTGTCTCACCCATGCAGAGGACCTGATCCAGTTGGGGGCCCCTCAGCCATTGGTTCATAGTTCATGTGTTTCCATTTGTTTGGCTATTTGTCCCTGTGATTTATCCAATTTTGGTCTCAACAATTAGGCTACATGGAAAACAGGACCCCAAGAAAGACACGGGGATCGCCTAATGACGGAGAAATGGATGAGATCTCCATGAACAGCCTGGACATAAGTGGGGGAAATGAAGGGTGAGGGTCGAGGGAAAGAGAGCTTGGGAGAGCAGGAGATCCCAGCTGGATCAAGAACAGAGAGGGAGAACAAGGAATAGGAGACCATGATAAATGAAAACCACATGAGAATAGGAAGAAGCAAAGTGCTAGAGAGGCCCACAGAAATCCACAAAGATGCCCCCACAATAGACTGCTGGCAATGGTCGAGAGACAGCCCGAACTGACCCACTCTGGTGATGGGATGGCTGAACACCCTCATTGACGTGCTAGAAACCTCATCCAATGACTGAGGGATCTGGAAGCAGAGATCCACGGCTAGGCCCCGGTGGAGCTCCGGGAGTCCAATTAGTGAGAAAGAGGAGGGTTTATATGAGCCACATGAATATTTTTAATCCCATTAGCAGCAACTTTTTTTTTTAATTCATTTACTTTCTAGGAACAGAAATTTTCTTAGGCTTTCTCTCTTCTCACATTCGAAGCATAGCTGGATAAGGTCTTGCCCTAAAGGCACTTTTCTTAAGTGCAAAGCAGGAGGCCTTTCCTTGACAGTGCTAATCTTAACAATTACATCCTCTGTTTTGGCACAGGCCTTGGCTGTAACATTAAGCTTCCTAGTACTCTCTTCCTCCTCAAACTGCACATTTTGTGTTTCTTTCTGCTCCACTTCTTTTTCATTATAGACTCCCATAAACATTAAGTCAAATAACAACACCAAAGAGTCAATGGTATGCCATCTTGAAGTTTTTTCCACCAAAGAATTCAATCTATCCCTTTTAATTTAGCATCAATCAAGTTCTTAGGAATATGGCAGAAAACAGTCAGGTGTTTTTGTTTTATTTTTGTTTGTCAAATTATCAAGAGAAAGGTCTCTAGCCTAGTTGCTGATATTTTCCCCTTCCAGGCCTGTTAAGCTACATTCCATATTACTTGCCGCACTACTGTCTTTCAGGCTTCTACTAGAATGCTCCTATATGCTCTGCTTATGGTGTTTAACCACTTTTCTAGTTCAAAGTTCCAAAGTCTTCTGCATTCCTCCAAAACACATAGTGATATTCTTCACAGTAACAGCATACACTCTGTCACCAACTTCTGTATTCTATATTTTTATAGCTGTGATAAAATACCATGACCAAGACTATGTAGTTTATTTTGGTTTATAGTTCTGGAGCAATAAGAATCTACTTTATCTGATAGACATGATATCAAGTAGGAGGCATGGTGGTAGGGGCAGGAAGCTGAGAGGTCATGACTACAGCCACTGGCAGAAAGCAAGAGGAGCAAACTGCAAGTGGGGTGAGAATGTAAACTCTCAAACCCTCCCCCGAGTGGTGTACTTCCTCCAGTAAGTCCTCCCCCAAAAGAATCACCATTTGAGGAACAAGTGTTTAAATATGAAGCCTAGGTGGTACCTTTCTCATTCAAATCATTAAATTAAAATTTAAATGACAATAGTAATTATATTTATGTGTTCAAAATCTATAACCTTTCATTTAACAAATAAGTGGAAACTTTCGTCAGATTCCTTATTGCCTCCCAACATCTTAACATTTTCGAGTTGTCTTTGCTTTGGAGTGTACATGCTTTTTCTTCCCATTGATTATCTAATGAGAAATTATTTTGTTGTGCATAAGTAATGGGTTCAATGTTATTTGCAATTCATTTATTCGATTCCTATTTAAGGACAGAGCTTTTTTTCATTTTTTTCCTTTTATTGAAAATAATTCTTTACTCTTCTCATACAATATTTCCTCATTACAGTTTCCCCTCCTACTACTCAATCTAGTTCCTCCTGTCAGATTCTCCTCTCCAGATCCACTTCATTTCTATCTCTCATTAGGAAAGAATAGGCTTCTAAGAGATAGCAGACAAATACAATGAAATGAAATATAATCAGATAAAGTAAAAAAAAAATAATCAAGTGGAAGATGGACAAGGCAACCCAATAGAAGGAAAATAGTACCAAGAGAAGGCACAAAATTCAGAGAATCACCTACTTGTATACTAAGGAGTCCATAAAAATATAAACTGAAAGTTATGTTATATATTCCAAGAACCTGATACAGACCTGTCTGTGTAGGCCATGTGCTTGATATTTCAGTCTCTGTGAGTTCAGAAGAGCCTGGCTTGGTTGATTCAGTGGGCATTGTTCTTCTGGTGACCTCCATCCCCTCTGATTCTTATATTTTTTTTGTCTCCTCTTCATTGGGGTTCCCTGAGCTCTGAAGAAAGGGATTTGATGGAAACATGTCATGTAGAACTGTGTGTTCTAAAGAACTACTTCTGTGCATTATGCCTGGATGTGGGTCTCTGCATCTGTTTTTGTCTGCTGCAGAAAGAAGCTTCTCTGATGTTGAGTGACTAAGGCACTGAACTAAATAAAGCAGAATATCATTAGGAGACATTTTATTGATACTTTTTTAGACCAGTAATAATTGGTTTAATCCTACCTCTTTGGGATATCTAGTCTCTGGTTCTTACTCATCCAAGAAGTGTCAGCTATGGGTCCCATTTTATGGAGTGGGTCTTACTTCAAGTCAGACCATGGTTACTACTACAAGTTCTGTGCTAAAGTTGTTCTAGCATATTTTATAGGGTGTACCGATTGTAGGTCAAGGTTTTTGTAGCTGTGTTGGTATTTAAATTTCTCCTTTACTAGCCTGCAGAGTGTCTTCCTACACCAGAGATGCTAGAACCTAGAAGTGAAGGCTCCATATAGGCACCAGCTCAAACTTCTCCATTTTCAACGATTTGTATGGGTGTTTTCTTCAATAATGCACTCTGCTCTCAGGTGCAACTGCCTGTTTTTTTTTGTTGTTTTTTGTTTTTTTTTTTTTTGTTTTTTTTTTTTGAGAGGGGTTCCATGAGTCCTCTTTGGCTAACAACTCAATTGAATGCAACCCAGTTCCTATAATGGCAGACTTATTTGATGAAAAGAAATGGCCTGTTGTGACACTGTCTCTGGCATGATTAGGAGACTTTGTTAGAATTGACTTCATATATTTTAGGAAGTTTCCATTGTACTAGGTTTCTATATAATCCCTCAAATGCCCCTCAGTTCCACCTTTCTCTCCCTACATTCCCATTTTCAAACCTATCTCCCTACCCCTCCCTACCTGATCCTCCTGTTCTCACCCCCACTGGCTCCCAATATACCTGTAAAAATCTATTCTATATTCCACTTCCAGAGATATCCATGTTTCCACCTTTAATCCTGTCCACTATACCTAAAATCTCTGGCTTTATGGATTGTAACTTGGTTATCATTTATTTAGTGGCTAGTATCCACTTATAAGTGAATACATATCATTTTAGTCTTTCTAGGTGTGGGTTATCTCACTCAAGAGGATTTTTTCTAGTTCCGTCCATTTGCCTGCAAATGTCACCATGCCATTTTTTTAACCATTGAGTAATACTCTGTAGTGGGTAGCCATTCCAGCTTTGGTCTGGAAGTTCCAACCTCCACTGAGGCTTCGGTAACTGTCACGCCTTCAAGGAGGGGCCAAGGGAGGACCCTAAAGACCTGAAATCCATATGTGTGAGCTCCCTTGGTTCCTGGACCCTTGATGCTGGAGGTAGACCAAGCAGAGTTCTCCAGAGAACACCGCCGGACTTCACCACACCTTTTCCAGACCCTGTAAACTATCCCTTCATTTGTAAGTTACCCCACAAAATAAACCTCCCTTTTAACTATTTGGAGTGGCCTTAATAATTTCACCAATAATACTCCATTCTTTATCCTTCTTTATCCATTCTTCAGTTGAGGGACATCTAGGTTGTTTCCAATTTCTGGCTATTATGAAAAGAGCATCAAGGACACTAGCTCAAACACATTCATTGCTGATTTCTGAGTTTGCCTTCATTGGTTGGGTGCTTGTTCCTTGCTTTCTGTTTCTTCTCTGTATTTGCAAAGAGTGTGATGCCTGTCCTGCTTATTTCCCTGTCTTTGCTCAGATGGTGTCTTCACAGGGAATGCCTGCTGGTGTTGGAGGCTGAAATATTGAAAGTGGTTGGGGAAAGAAATTTGTGAAGAGAAGATCTTTGAAATTAGTTGGGGATGGGGTAACAGAGGAAAGTGAGACCACAGCAGGTTTTCTGCTACAGAGTGGGGGAGGTGTGGATCTGCTGTCAGCCTACTTTTTGCCCTGACTGGAGAGATCCTTTTGTGAGCATGGAGTGTTTGCAAGGGTTGGCAGCAGGGTCAAAGCAATGCCTAGGGGAAAGGAAAGGAGGTTAGAAGGGGGAGATCTGTGGGATATACAGGAAATGGGAACAGGTGGTCAGGGAAGGCTGTCACAACTGTTCTGCTGCAGACCAGGGGATGAGACTGTGATATTGGATCTGGGGAAACAGACAGAGAAGAAAAGATTGGTAAGAATTCTTTCCTATCACTATTTCTTGGTGTTTTCTTGGATTTCTTTAAGGGAATTTTTTAATTTCTTTCATCTTTTTGTTTGTGTTTTCCTGCATTTCTTTAAGAATTTATTCATTTCCTCTTTAAGGACCTCTGTCATCTTCATTAAGGTGGATTTAAGGTCTTTTTCTTATGTTTCAGCTGTGCTTGAATATTCAGGGCTTCTGTAGAGATATGTTGCCCTGGCTGTTATTGTCTCTTTATGCTGGCTTCTGGGCATCTCGGATAGGGGTGATTATAGTTCTAGATGCTGATTTTTGGTTTGTCATTGTCAGATGTGGGTTTCCTCCCAGGTTTCTGTTTCCTCTAGATTTCAGAGAGTGTGATGTCTGTGTGCTGCCTAGTATAAACTTTTCTATGGACCTGATAGTTTTGCCCATTAAGTTTTCCAGATAAATGTGTTTCTGGGTATTGGGAGCTGACTGTTAGGAATAGGGACATTGTATGGTTCTGAAGAGGTTCATATGATGGAGAAAAACATAGTAGTCTACAAGGAACTGTTCATTTTCTTTACTTGGAATGGGAAGAGAGAGTGAGGAGAGGTCATCCCAGTGTGTCTTCTGTAGCACTGGAGTGAGCCTGGGTGATTGACTCTAGAGGATCAGAAGAAGAGGGAACATCTACAGGCAGCCCACCTGCTTCCCTGGCAGAGTGGTCCCTGGGTTATCAGGGAGTGCCTGCTGGAGTGGGAGCTGGGATAGGTCAACATGTGAGGAGAAGAAGTATAAGAGGGAAGGTTTGTGGGATCCACAGGAGTTGTGGGTGGTGGACCAAGGAAGGCTGCAGCAGGTGTTGTGTTGCAGAGATATGGATGAGACTGGTGTTCTGTAGGATGTTCTGTATGTCAAATGTTTTGCTCTGATTAGTTAATAAATAAAACACTGATTGGCCAGTAGCCAGGCAGGAAGTATAGGCGAGAAAAGCAGAAAAGAGAATTCTGGGAAGTGGAAGACTGAGTCAGAGAGATGTCACCAGCCGCCGCCATGACAAGCAACATGTAAAGATACCAGTAAGCCACAAGCCATGTGGCAACTTATAGATTAATAGAAATGGGTTAATTTAAGATAGAAGTATATAACAAGAAGCCTACCATGGCCATACTGTTTGTAAGCAATATAAGTCTCTGTGTGTTTACTTGGTTGGGTCTGAGTGACTGTGGGACTGGCAGGTGACAGAGATTTGTCCTGACTGGGCCAGGCAGGAAAACTCTAGCTACACTGGGGGATTGGATTTGGGGAGTGGAGGGGTTGTCAAATGTTTTCAGTTAGCTTACTTGTTTTCCTGATCTGCCCCAAGTGGTATGTTAACAGTAAATGCCTGCTGGTGTTGGAGGCTGGGATACTGGGGTAAGTTTGGGTAAGGAATGTTAGAGGAGAAGATTTTGTGATCTGTTGAACATAGGGCCACAGATATGACAGAAGGTTTTCTGATACCTTTTTGATGATGAGACTGGACGTGATCAGATCTGGAGGAGCAGAGAAGTGTCTTCAGCTTAAGTGTTTCCCTAACTAGAGAGACCCTTTGAGTGGCAGGGGTTCCCTGTTAGGGTTGGCTTCTTGGACAAAACAGCAAGTGGAGAGAGGATAGAAGAGAACGATCTGTGGATCTGTGGGAGATGGGAACAGTAGAGTAGGGAGGGCTGCCAACTTTGTTCTGCTGCGGAGTTGGGGATGAGACTGGGAGACTGGATCTGGGGGAACAGACCAAGCATAGAGCTTTTAAATGATTCTTCATAAGGAAACTTTTTTTAATTTCAAAGGAGTCATGATGAGTAGAGTATTCTTTATTATATTAATAATTTAAGACAAATATGAAGACACACATACATGATTATTGTGTATTTCTTTTATCTCATAAAAGAGTAAAGTAAATATGTGCCAAGGAAGTATCAGTACTGTCATATCAATTTGCTCAATGAAAGGCAACCTATGATAAATAGCAATCCCAATTCTCTGTTCTATTTTTCTCTTTCTTCTATGAAGAATCAACACAAGTGAAACATCTAAAAGGATAAATCTGAAGTTTACCCTCCTGGTCAGAATCCAACTGTAGTGCCAATAGTAAAAGCATACCATCCACTAACAAAATAAATAGAATCACACATGTCATTCTGGGAGGAGAATGATTTGTACCAAATGCCAAGAATAAGATGGGTTTCCAAAATACCATAAAATACCATAATAGCATGAAGAGTAAATAAGAGGGTTAGAGCATGTGGGCCAGTGGTAGAGACATTGCCTACTGTAGGATGGGCTCTGTGTTTCATTACTAAAACCTCAAAGGGAAAAATGAACTTGAAGAAGAGTGTGAAATGTCAAGTGGGCATGAATATTACATACCTGCCAAAACAAGATAGTATATATTTCTGAACAACCATTTGTGTGCCAGAATTTATTTTCTGTGATAGGAAACAATTTCTGTAAAATGTCCCTCCTGAGGACAAGAAAATCAGTAAGACTTTTTTTTTCTCTTTTATGGTTATACTCAGATGCAATTACCACATACAGCTGTTTTCTGTTTATTTTTCCTGGATGTGGTATGCTCTTTGTGTTATCCTTTTATGCCAATCATACTTTCACTGAGCTGCCAACTTAATTTTAAAAAGATGTAAGGACTGACTTGACTGGATTTATTTATAATGTGAAATAATTGTACAGACATTTTTAAAAATAACTCTTTGAAAATAGATGATTAATTTCAAACATGCTTAATAACCACCCTACCTGACATTACTTGATAGCCAGTATATATCTGGACTTACTACCAATATGCAGTTAATTCCCCCATATGTTAATGATAACTCTTTCTCTTTAGATAATGAAAAGGAAAGAGAAAAATAGAAAATAGGTCCTCTTTGATGTTGCATCATCTGGATCATTTGACTCAAGTTGGCTTACTACAAATAGTAACTAGATGTTAGTTCCCTGGGTATTAACTAAATCCTAATCACATGTAGTTTACCTCTCTAAGCTCACCCCTTTATTTATTCTATAACATAGTATAAAAATATACTTAAAAAGCTCCTGAGATTGTTTAAAACCAGCCATGGTGATGTTATAGTCCAAATATTTTATTACATTTCACCACTAAGCTCAAGAAGCTAACATTTATTTGGCTGAGATTGAATAACTGGGAAAATTCCCTGGTGGTCCAGCATGAGACCTAAAGGAAACACATTCTCATTTTGACATTAGTTTACAATGTTTCATATACTTAAAAGTCTAGTTTTATGAGGTGTTGACCAGTTACCTTAATAGTACTTCTTAACTTATAGCATGTTTATGAGTCACATGGAGGTTGTGGTACAATACAGATGCTCGGTTTCTCCCTCAGATACTTTTGTTCAGCAGGTGCATAGCTATGGAGAATTAGTGGTTCTAAGAAGTCTGTGGGTATTGCTGAAACTGCTGATTTAGGCATGGATCTCCTTAAAATTACCAAATTTGATTTTCAATATATTGTGAATATTCTAAAGCTCTGAATTTAAAACCCTCCTGCTTTGTTTGAACTTTTGATGTTTTCTTAATCATAAGAAAAACTCTTAAGATCTGAACTATGCCTTATCTCAATACTATTTTACCTAATTTCTAGTCCTTTAAAATATTCTGGAAATAGAAAGCAAATCATAGGTAGAATGACAAAATGGATTTCTAATGTGAATTTTACCAATTTTTTTATTTAATATCTTTAATTAACTGTAGGATTTAATTGTATTATCTGATTAGAAGAAGTTAATACACTGATACCCACATTCACCTAATTCATTTATTTATAACATTCTGGCCACTGACTCACTTTACACTTTCATTTTAAATATCAACATGTGTCACTTATAGCAAATTTTGGAAGAGAATGTTTTCAACTGATCTAAAGAAAAAAAGATTACAACAAACAGACACAATTAAAGCTACAGAGACAATTCAATATTTTTTGTAGGCAAGAAATAAAGTCACTCACTTATCTAATTTCATTACTAGGTCACAATTATGATGGCTGTGATTGACTCATCTTTAGTTTATAACTATTTCCACCTTGTTAAAGTTAGTGAAAAAATTTTTTTAAACAACATAGCACTTCATTGTCAAGCTTAGGGGTCTAGAAAAACTATTTCTATGTCCTTGATAAACGACTTTAACAAAATTTCCTTCCATGTATCAGGATTAAAAACATAACACTGCTGATTAAAGCTTCGGAGCTTTTAAGTGTAAATGTACATCATAATTTGTATTCTTACAAAATGAAGATGATTATATCATGCAAAGAGGATAGAACAAAGAGATACCTGCAAAAAATACGTTTCATTTTTTTCCAAACAATTTGTTTCTTTTTTTTAATCAGAAGAAACTAAGCCATTGTTCTTCAGAAATCAGAAATACTCATTAAGATTTTGAGATAATGTCTTAACTATTTACTCTATAATAAAGACATGTACACATTTTAAAGTTCAGTATTTACACTATGTAGTAATATGTAATTATACAATAAAATATTTGGAAATTCTGTCATACAACACTAAATAAACAGATCTCTAGTAGACAATCACCAAGGCTCTGATTTAGTAGAAGTGAGGCAATATGTTTTTTATTATATCCCAAAAACTATTTCAGTGATAGCTAGGTATACTTTAGCTATTTTCCTGTCTCATTACATAAATTATACTTAATAAATTTCTTAAAATTCATAACTTTAACTAACTATGACATGTTGAAGAGAAATTGCTAATTTTGTTAGAATGAATTGCCTTATACTATTCTCTCATGATAACCTAAACTGTATAGCTACCTAAAGATGACCTAAACTATGACAATACCAATAGACAAACTAACACAGAAAGAGGATACATCCTAGGGCCTTACTCCTAGAAAAAGAAATGAATGTCACCCATGACTGCTGAGGGACAGAGAATTATTCTCTCCCACTGATAAGCCCCCTTAGTTGGTTATTCAGTACAAATTGGTCAGCCCAGAAATCATACAATTTCATGCAAGACTAAACAGAGTTATTTTTCTTGATGATATTTGATAATGATGTAATGCTTAAATGTTGACAGAGACTATGACATCTTTGAAAGAAGTCCTTTTGATTTGGTTTTTCCAAAGAGAACCTTTTTGCTGCTTTTAAAATGCAGGGGACTTTCTGAGCCAGGGAAATGTACTTTCCATTCTATTGGATAAAGTAATCATTTTCCCATTTTAACCCATGCACCTGTATTTACCTACTACTAAGAATGGTGCACAAAAGAAATTTTCTTAAAGAAGTGGCCATTTCACAAATTTAATCCCAGCTGTTCTGTGCAGTACAATTTACCCTGTCACAGTCACAAAATAAATACAAGATAGATTTGTTGAAATAACTACTGTTTTTACATGTATCTACAGCCTTTAACACAATGAGATATATTAAAGTCATTTACCTAGACTGAGTTCATGCACAGGGCAATATTGTGTTATATAAATACATGCATCTTCATTAAAATATGGAATATTGGGTTATTTACAATAGTCATTGTTTATTTTTTTAATTTCACCTTCCTGACAAATAACTGTTACATAATGATATTTCAATAGGTATGTAGATTATAAAATCTGACTAAATAGTATATCCAGAACTCAATTATTTATAATATTTATCAAAAAACATACAAAATCTTTTTAGATATTTTGAAATAGAATTCACTATTAATTATACTTTATTGTACATTAGAACACCAGAAATTATTCTACTCTTCTAATTTACTTTTTGAAACTTTGACTAATGTCTCCTCTCATTATCTGTCTTCCAAATGCGCTAGCCTCTGGTACGCATCAATGTACCATGACTTAATTTTTTATAGAATTTACATGTATGTGAGATCTTATGTCATTTTTCCATCTGTATTTTGCTTATTTGAACAGCACAATATTCTCTGTGGTCATCCACAGTATTTCCAATTATAGAACATCCTGATTTTCACATGATATGAAGTACTGATTTGTGTTCATGTGATGGTTAAACTTGGTTGTCAGCTTATCACTCCTAAGAGGAACCTCAATTGAAAAGCTGCCTCTATAGGATTGCCCTGCATGCCTGCATGTCAATGGGAAATTGACATGCTAATTGATGTGGGAGGGGCTCTGCCACTCTGAGCATTATAATCTTTAAGCAGGTGAGTCAAGGCTATGAAAAAATGGTAGCTGATACCTAGACTTGAGAGCAAATAAAAAGTGTGCCACCATGGTCTCTGCTTCAGTTCTTGTCTCCAAGTTCTATCTTATGTTTCTCAGTGATGGACTATGTTGTAGAAGTAGAAGACAAATAAACACTTTCTTTCCCAAGTTGGTTTTGACCAGTGTTTCATCACAGCAACAGAAAACAAACTAGAACAGTATGTATCCTGTACTTTCAAAATCCTTTCATCTATTTATAAGTACTTTAGTTATTTCTACATCTTAGTCCTTAAGAATAATGCTGGCATATAGATGAACACACTTTGAAACACTACTTTGTGTTAATGATGAAACATACATATTCACAAGAGTATTCATATAGAAAACTGGCTTTATTAAAAGTAGATAAAATCTATACTGTGTAATTTCAAAAATATTTTCTTTTCTTTATGTCTTAAGTGTTTTACCAGCACTTTAAATAAATGAAACTTAAAGTAAAAATCAGTCATAAATAAAATATTTTCCAGAAAATGATTTCATACAGTTGTGTTTTAAGTCATCCTAAGTATTTACCATTCCATAAAACTTATATATGTAACAAAGACATATTGTTGAAACGTCATTTGAATGTATCCAAACTGAATATATGTATTCAGACATAATTTTGTATATATACTCTTAATATGCTACACAATAAAATCATGAACTATAATTTGTTATAGTTCTCAAAAAGGCATTAATTTCAAATTTAACTATCATTATTATAAAAACTTACATGTACTCTCAATTATTAACAAATTGACTTAAATAAAGAATACTATTTATAAATTAATATAACAGTAAAGATTGCAAGACTTGGCTATGAGTGATAAAATTTGTTTGCTAAACTGTGAATATTTAAGAATTTCAAAATATACTCTTAATATGTAAAAATTTATTTGGCAAGATATTTAGAAGCATTGATGAATTACTAGAATAATGACTTTTTTCACAATATGAAGATTTTGGTTAGATTGAGAAATTAGTATTTTTTTTCTTTTTCTCAATAGAAAAGCACAATGTGTTTCCTTCAATGTTAAATACCACTAACAATGAATCTCCAAAGAAATGGCATTTTGTAAATTGTCTTTATTCGGATGAACGGCCTGAGACTTATATTTCCATAAGTAGAAAAATTAAAATAAAATAGATATACTATTTGTCTTAAGGTTATCACTACATTAAATACTCAGTATTGGCATTTAGAAAAGATTAACTTAAAATTTAAAATATAACAAATTGACAATGAATTAAGGAATTATACTAAGAAAATATATTTCAACACATTACTTCTAAAATTCTTAAAGTGGTACTAAAGTATTTTTAAAGTGAAGCAATGGAGAAAATGCAAATATTGAATAATTACTGTCTGGTTGCCTACATTTACAGAGGTATTTTCAATCAAAGGAGAAATTATTAAATGAAAAGAATTTGTGAAAAACAATAATTTTAAATAACTATTAATTTATATGGAATTAATTATTTTAACATTTTAAAAATCTGTAAAAGAAAAATGAGACTATTTGAATATAACTTTAATATTATCTATCTAACTAGTAGATAGGAAAACACTTGTAATGTTATATGAATGAATATGATAAAATAAGGAAAATATTATATTTTTTCTGTTTAACGTGTATACCTGGGACCAAGGAGATGGCACATCAGGTTTCAGTGCTTGCCTTTTAAGCCTGGAAACCTGAGTTTACTCACTGAAACACAAGAAGAAAGAGAGAACCATTTCTGAAGGTTGTCTGCGGTATTTTCCTTTGAGCCCATGACACATAAGTGCTTGTTCAAACAAATGCAGACAATAGAAATAAATAAAACCTACAAATTGTGTGTGTGCATTTGTATGTGTGTGTAGGGGATGACAGAAATTTCAAAGATTTGAAAGAGAAGGAGAGGTAATATTTTCTTTTTATTTCAAAAAAGTCTATGAGATTAAACCATGCAACATATCTTTTCTATATTATTGGTATCATTGAATTTAAAATCCACATGTATTTTTCTTGTATGAGATTATCTAAAATTAGATTGAAAAGTGGAGATTGTCTGATTTTGAAAAAATTGTCAAGTAATATCTGTTTATTATTTCTCCACCAATCTGAATTAATAAAAAGTTAAATTTACTCCAAAAAATTCTGTATTGTGCAATCTTTAATAGTTACTACCTACCAATCAATAAATATATTCTGATAAAGTGATAGGAACCAAAGTGTTGTTTTTCTCATTCTTCTGTAAAGGTGCAGTAACTGCACATTAATCACTCATATCTAAGTGTTAGTAGAGTGCATTAGCTAAAATTGCTAAAATTGTCACTAAAGAAATTGCACAGAGCCGGGCGTTGGTGGCGCACGCCTTTAATCCCAGCACTCAGGAGGCAGAGGCAGGCGGCTCTCTGTGAGTTCGAGGCCAGCCTGGGCTACCAAGTGAGCTCCAGGAAAGGCACAAAGCTACACAGAGAAACCCTGTCTCGAAAAACCAAAAAAAAAAAAAAAGAAAAGAAAAGAAATTGCACAGAACCATGTAAAAATATAAATTTATAAATTACTCAGGAGACATAGTCTTTTTATTTTTGTTTTGTTTTATTGACATGTTTTCTCTGTGTAGTCCTGGCCTCTCCATCCTGGAGCTTGCTCTGTAGATAAGGCTGGCATCAAACTTACAGAGATCTACATGCCTCTACCTCCTGAGTGCTGGTATTAAAGGCCTGTACCACTGTCATATGGCTTAGACTAGTTGTAATTGGCAGGAAAATCTAAAGTCATACATATAACTTATACATATATGTTATACATATACATATAACATAAAACTAATGGTTTTAACTAGAAGAGATGTGATCTGCTCAAACTGTTTGATTATTTTATTATTACATATAGGTATGTGTCTGAGTCTGTGTGTGTGCCACGTGTGCCCAAGTATCTGTGGAGCTCACAAAAGATCATTGGAATTCGTTGAGTGGGATGGATTCTCTGAAGAGCAGCAAACTCTCTCCCTCCTCTTTCTTTGTTTTTCTTTCTCTCTCTCTCTTTCTTCCTTTTTGACAGAAATTTTCTATGTAGCCTTGTGTTATCCAGGAATCTCACCTTCTACCACTACAACTCCGTGTTTCCTCTCCAGGCAGGTGTTATTTCTTCTACCTTTATTAGCTCAACATAACAAAATATACATTGAAAATCTAATAGACTTTCTATATACCAATAACACAAATGCTAAAAAAAGAGTTTATTAAAATGTTCTCATTCACAGTGGCCACAAAAACCAAAAACAAACAAGGAAAAATCCCCTCAGAAATGAACCTGACCAGGGAGGCAAAAGACTTCTACAATGAAAATTTTAACTCTGTAAATAAAGAAATTGAGGACGTCACTAAAATATGGAAAGTCCTCCCATGCTCAAGAATTGGTTGAAATAATATTGAGAAATATGACCAATCTAAAAAAAATTATTTACTGATTCAAAGCAATCCCAATCAAATTCCTCTTGACATTCTTCAGAAAAAATGGAGGAAAAAGCTCAAATTTCATATGATAGTTTGGAATACCCAAGATACACACAGATTCCTGGATAACAACAAAAAATAATGCTAGAGGAATTATCATACCAGATCTCAAGTTGTATTATGGAGCCCTGGTAATAAAAGCAGTACAAAATAAATTATACCATATTACTTTATCAAATTCATCCTTATAATCATGGAGAAGTATAGCTTTAATTTCTCATCAAAGAAGCATCTTTTTGAAATGGACAGAGGCTACTAAAGACATTCGCACTTGGTTCAAATTCAGAGAACAAATGATAGTGAAGTTCTCAGGCTCAAATATGGGATCTACAACATAACCTTGTGGTGATATACTGTGTACCCTAATAAACTTGCCTGAGGATCAGAGGGCAGAGCCAGCCACTAGATCAGGCATAGAGGTCAGGCAATGTTGGCACACATCCCTAATTCTATCACTCAGGGGGTAGGGATCCATGTGGATCTCTGTGAGTTCAAGGCCACACTGGAAACAGTGCCAGGTGGTGGTAGCACACCTTTAATCCCAGTACTGGGAAGCACATATGCCTTTGTGGAGGCATTACTGCTGTGCTCCTGGCTTGCCTCCAGAGAGCAGCACCTAGCCCCAATCCTTCCTTTGTTTAACCACACCTTTTGTTTCTCTTGCCTTTTGTTTCTCTTATGGCCCTATGTGAATCTT
>CABHPQ010063143.1:0-12570 GCA_902168405.1 Peromyscus aztecus
GGGGGGGGGGCACCTTGGTGGCACCTTGTAGTATATTTATTTAAAGAGAAATCTCCATCTACAATGTTCACTACTATTAGCAAAAACTCTGATATCTTTGAAAGGAAACAAAATAATAAAGAATGAAGAGAATGAAGCATGAATAAAATTTCAAACATAAAAAACAAATTAATCTAGACAGTAACAAAAAGGGATGGGAGTAGTACTTAATGAAGACAAAGAAATAATCTTAGGTTTTAATATGATGAAGTACAATCAGAAAGAAATCCTTTTTTTGAGGTTTATGCTAGAATGATGTCTCTACAGTTCCTCTCAAGTGGAAGCCTTCACACTTCCGGTGCACCCATACAGCGGAAGGGCAGCAAGACGGGTGATGAGATGATAGCAACTGAGTAGCCAAAGCCTGTCAGCAAGACCTGTTTCCAGAAGTGACTTTAAATGAGCGCGGGAGACTCAGAAACCTCTATTTCCTGATCTCTGGCTGTAAACATTGACAATTAAATCTCCTCATTTACTGTATATAACTTTCCTATTAAGGTTCTTATGAATTCGACAAGTTGCCTGGAATGGAATCTACTGGGATGGGGAAGCATTCTTATTAAGCAAAATCTGATTCATGAGCTGGATTCAAATTTGATGAGCAAAATCCTGGGTGTGGGGAATGCTACAGTCTTGTTTAAAGGTGGACCCTTGGCATTCACAAGCAAACCAAACCTTGAAAATAGGCACCCGTGCTAGGCGGTGGTGGCACAGGCCTTAAATCCCAGCACTCGGGAGGCAGAGCCAGGTGGATCTCCGTGAATTTGAGACCAGCCTGGTCTACAGAGCAAGATCCAGGACAGGCACCAAAGCTATACAGAGAAACCCTGTCTTGAAAAACAAATGAAAGAAAGAAAGAAAGAAAGAAAGAAAGAAGGAAGGAAGGAAGGAAGGAAGGAAGGAAGGAAGGAAGGAAGGAAGGAAGGAAGGAAGGAAGGAAGGAAGGAAGGAAGGAAGGAAGGAAAGAACAGAAAAGAAAAGAAAATAGGCACCCACAATCCAGACTCATATATTTGTTCAAATTTGAAGTATTATGAGCATTCAACTCACTCTGTAAGTGATAGAGACACCCTTAAGAACTAAACCTGTTAAAACTGGATGAATGACTTGAGAGACTGAGCATGACCAGATGGATTTCCCACAATATCCACCCTTATCTCTAAACTCAAGATCAAATAGCTTTTTAAAGTTAAATATAAGATGTGATGTTCCTCATATTGTGAGTTATTCTCACCCAGCAGCTGCACAGTTTGCCATATGAAAGTATGTGCTGGATTATATTTTCTAAAATGGCATTATAACTGAAAGAGTTAAGCATAACATTCAAGTCCTTAGACCACACAGTGACCACCTGCATGGCATTTGCATGGACAATGATGACATGGAAACCATTAGAAGAAGTTCCAGTTCAGAAGCACAGATGCCAGCACAGGAGCAGAGGCATTCAGAGCTTGGAAATATTTGGCATGTGACAGATATCTTACACAACTTCAGGATGTCTTCGGTCTCCAGTTGCACTGATTGAGTTAGTGAACTTGTAAAAATCTATCTGCAGGTTCTCTATAAGGTTTGGTTAATTGTGGGGCTCAGCTGCAGAATAATTAATGGAATTTGTTAGACTATCATATATGTGAAGATAAAACCTACTCGGATTAAAGAAGTTTAATTAAATATTTTCAATATTAAACTTCTGAGTGTTTTAAAGTTTATATCTTAAAATACTTGCTATTTGGATATTTTATCTATAATGGGCACTAATTTACATTAGCTTGCTTTTGTATACTATACTGAATGAATTAATATTTTAAGCAATCTTCTAGGTAATATTGAAACACCCAGTGGTTTAATGTTTGAAAGTCCTCAGAAGTTTTATAAAGAATCATTTTCATGAAATACTGGTTTATTTTAAAGTGACAACTTAGCTGCTGTTCTGATGTGTCAAATAATCAGTTCTATAACGAAACAGCATTGGAGAGGCTTGTGTTGATGGTCCCTTCTGTTTCTGACTAGTTTGCAGATATTAAGTCATTAAAGTACAAGTTTGTAGGTAAGGAATTTATAAAAGACATTTAGGGCTCTTTCTTCTAATTCTCACACCACAGTGACAGCATCCATTTCTCATCAGATGCAATACCCATTCTTACTTTGTAAACATAGGACATTTCTGATGGAAAAGACCTCCAATTTAACCAAACACATGACAGTGGATGTTTATCTTTCAAAAATCTCATCACAAATGCAAAAGAATTGGCTGAAAGAGCATTGCACCTTAATGAGTTCCTCCAGTAAATCCATTTTATATTTTACTAATGGGTTGATTTATTTGGTAAGATATTGGATCCATAGAAACTGCATTCAGCAAGGAATGCCATTTTAGTTATACTTAATTATTTATCTTAAAACAAGTAAAATATGCTTATTGACAACCTTGTTTATTTGAGGCAATGTAGAATTGGATTTAATTTTAAATTTATATAATCCTGAGCTAAGGCCAGAAAATATAACTAAGTGTGATTAATAATTTTAGCATCTCTAGAATATGATTTTTAGATAGCTCCCTCAAGCATCAAACCTAAGAAAGCCTAAAATATATTATAAGTAATAGTCCAAACTAAAGTGTATAAAAAAAAGTGATTGCACCTTTTAATTCTAGGTTTGTTTTGCTTTTAATGGGTACAAAATCAATATAAACTATGTGGAAAACATTCAAACAAACATTACTGTTACAGTTATAACATGATGATAAAGATATGTAATGTAGGGGGAATGGGCTAATGTTCACACAGCTAAATGTCCTTCAACAGTTTCTTAAGTTCCCCTTGAAGATGAAAGAAGACAACCCTCAGAAGCTCTGGGAAACTCATCTCTCCCATCCTTTTTGAAAAACTCTTGATTTTACCACATGTTTAGGAAATGTGATGTTTTTATGAAGAGTTTCTATTGACTTTGATTATTATGTGCCAATATAACCACCAAAATAATTGAGAATCTCTTACATTTGTGATTAAAAACTTTGTCATTTGAGGTAAGTTGGAAGGTATTTTTAATCGACATTTTGTATATCTAAAGCCACTTTCAGAGATACTTAAAATTGGTGTCTCTTTAAAACTCCAAGTTCAGATACTTCATTCTCTAATAGATAATATTTACTTCATAAGATTCATTTCTACACTATAAATTTATAAGTAGGGTTTAAAGTAGCCTGGTAGAAAATTAACATAAAAATGGATCCTAACATATTTTCATATGCCTAATATATTTACAAAATAAATCCATAGACATACAATTAGGCAACTGTGAATATGTAATCAGCATATATTAACAACACTACATTTCAATAAAGACAACAAGAAATAGTTTTATTTATATCTACTACTTTCACTAAAAGATTTCCTCCTTAAGCCGACCAATTTTATTGATGGGTAATTCATTTTTTATATTAATATTGACTAAAAACCATATGTTTTACTTATCAATTCACAATTGCAGATAACTTCCCATGCATGATACATTTTCAGCTAATTTTATCATGGCATAGATAATGACAAATTAAACCCCTAAAAGCACATTACAGTAAACTCATCCTACTACATATTTTAGATTCCCACAAGACATTTTAAACACAGTATCTGTTACATCTTAACAATGGTTCTATGCACTAAGTCTTGATTTCACATGAACTTTCAAGGCATCAACACTGTGTTTTCTTCAGATGTATGCAATCACATTTTTCTCTGGAATCATTTCCCAAACCAGGGAAATTGCATGTGGCATTATTGAAGGCTAGTGCTGTGTGCTTGAACATTGCATGCTATCACAAGGAGCTCACATATTTAGAGATCAGTGTCACCATCAGCCACCGGGCCTGAGTTGTGTGAGATCACACAACTTTACCATTAAACCCGGTCAGAACACAAGCTAAATATCTAAAGTGAGAAGATGAGTTAATGACAGCCAGTTGTTAAAGGCTTAATACGAGGGAGACTCCCCAATTCAACCCTCTGGTCTTCAGCTTAGAAAGCTAGAAATTTCTGAAGAGAACAGGGGAGCTCTAGAGACAATGGGCATGAAGCGGACACATGAGCCTTGGAAGAGTCCCTTGATCATCTCTTTCACTGTCACTGACTGGCAGGGGAGCCATTTACAGGCACAGTCACCAAAGACCCAATACCTATGTGAACCAGTCCCTAGGGGGCTCAGGCTCCACTTTTCAAGTTTACACCTCCTTGTCCCCAGGACTCAGCAGAGGAACCAGCTTTTTAAAACAAGCTTGCCACGATCCCTGCCCCCACTTCTGCACCGGGAGTCACCACTACGTACAACTGTGATAACACGGGTAACGAACAAAGTGGACGTGATTTTACATTTTTCAACTGACTGCAAAATTCCCACAAACAGAAAAGATTTTGTTTTATGACCTTAGGTCAAAGTCCTGTGCAGTGAGTGGAAGATGGACGAAAGTGCCGTGGTAACATCTAGAAGCTCTTCCACACTCATGATTTGTAAGTGGGGAAATAAGACTGGATTGCTTAACCGAAAACAAAGCCCAATGGCATCTAATGAAAAGGGTCATGAAATAGTCTCCTTAATTTTCAGTTCAAGGTAGCTAGTAGACTGTTAGAAAAGATCGTCAACCCTGCCATCATCTACTGAACAACGCCTTTGCAGTTGTATGCATGGACACCTACAATTTATTATAGAAAATAGTTACTGCCATCAACACTTAATTCCTAGAAATATGGTCTAGAAATTCAAATAAAGTACAAATAAAATATGCACACATATTCTGTATGTAATCACATTAGTTAGTCTCCTTTCAGTTTAAATATAATGGTATGCTGTTATGGAAGCATATACAAATTGCTTTAATTAATTCTCTGTAATAGAATTGCTAGTACCAGTCAATTAAAAACACACCATTTTTACATTTGAATTACTTGCAAAGAAAACTTCATGTTTTTCTTTTGTAAAAATGATTTTCCAGCCAGGCATAGTGGCTCATGCCTTTAATTCCAGCACTCTGGAGGCAGAGGCGGGTGGATCTCTAAGTTCCAGGCCAGCCTTGTCTACAGAGATAGTTCCAAGATAGCCAGGACTACACAGAGAAACTTAGCCTCAAAAAAAAAAAAAGATTTTTCAAAATGAGTTTCAATTAACAATTTATATATGTAAACTTCTATTGGAACAGGATCACATACTTGAATCACAAAAAACTATAAAAAGAAAACTATATCTACAACATGAATGAACTTTTGGGAAGGTGTTGAGTCTCAGAAGATTTTGAAATCTATGCAAAGCTTCCTATCATGTATGAAAGGCATCAAACACTAATTTACTGTTGACATCTTTCAGTTTTATGATATTTCTCTAAAGCAACCTTACAATCACAGGGGCTTGTTAGGAAGAGGGTGTATTTTATAGATAATAGGTATAATCAAGAAAATAAGACAGACAGATTTGCATTTTATCACAACTGCACACAGATAAAGCTCGGTGAAGTCAGAGTATAGAGTGCTGCATACACAAAGCACATAGTACAGTCTAGGGAGTGTTTCACATGCTTCCATGGGTTCAGCTTAGTTCTTACATGCAACTTCATAAAGGTCTAAGGGAAGGAAAGAGGATGTTAAAGGGCTCCCTTTGCCTTAGACAAAACTATCGAGAACGTTTAAAATCCCTCGGTTCCTGCACACTTTTACAATGCCAGAGAAGAGGAGAAAGAGAAATTATTAATTTGTAAAATTACCCAGCAACTCCATTGCATCGTCTTCATTGTCAATGTCTTCTTCTATTACAGATGGCGTGGGGCTATGGATGGACTCGAAGGAATCCTGGGAAAGCATTGCAGCCAGAAGTTTCTTATGCTGCTGCTGCTGCTGTTTTAATCCTTTAGTCTTGGGCTCCATCTTTAAGCTGAAGAAATAATTGATGTGTTAGCTGTGGTCCATAATGAAAATCTACTAACCTAACACATTCTTCTTCCACTACTGTGTCACATAAACATATTGCACGTTACTTGTTTTCCCCTAGGATAATGGAAATAGCATGTTTCTGAGATATCCTCTGTACTCAATTCTTCCCCCAGTGTGAAGGATGCAGACTCTTGCCTTACAACAGGAAGTACTTTTTCTGATTGCTGCCATGTGCCTCAGACTCATAATTAATAGCTTTTCTGATCCAGTAGGAGCTAGAAAGTCTAAATTATTCCCTGATTTCTACAACTAGTGTATGTCAAGTCAGACACAAGTGTTGGAGTATTGACGGCGTTTTTGTTTTCTTCATTATAATCAAAGCTAGTGAGGATAACCTACCACTTCCACTCATATTTTCTGTTTTTTTCCTTCCTTCTTCCTGATGCTCTATGACTCTCTCTTGTCACTTCCTCTGTGTGAAGAACTTCATTCACTCTTTCCTTACAGGAACTTCTGATGGACACAGTTTCACTAGCTCTATGGCCAACAGTCATTTACTTTTGATGCTTCCCTTTGCTCTCACGTTTTTAGATGAAAAATCCTTTGCCATTCTAATGATTGTTCCCCTAATGGCTGTTTGATACTTATCTCTGCCTGCCTTTCAGATTCCTTCTTTCAGAGCAGCTGAGATGCCTCACCAGTTAAGAATACTTGCAGCTCTTACAGAGGAGCAGGGTTCAGTTCCCAGCCTCTACATGACAGCTCAGAAGTTCCACCACCTTCTTCTGGCCTCTGTGGGCACTAGGCACACATGTGGTGCATATATATATATATATACATATATATATATATATATATTATAGGCAAACACTCATACACATAAAATGAAAATAACAATTTTCATTTAGAAAGATTCCTTCCTTGATGCTGGTTTCTAGATGTTTACCTAAGATGTGCCTTTGTGTAAAATGCCTGGGGGTTATCCCACCTGGCTTTCCTCAGTTTCTAGCTGTTCAGTAAGTTTTCAGCTGTCACTCTTATTACCCTTTCTTCTTGGAACTTGATAAGAATTTCAGACCTCTTCTTATTTACCCACAGGTCACTGAAGCTGTATCATATGTATGTGTGTGTGCCTGAGTGCATTTCTGTGCAACACATACATGCAGGTGCACACAGAAGCCAGAGGAAGGCATTGGTTCCCCCTGAAACTTGAGGCACAGGTGGCTGTGAGCAGCCTGATGTGAGAACTGAGCCCAGGTCCCCTGCAAGAGCAGCAAATGCTCTTAACCTCGGAGCAGAATCTCCCAACCCTGTATCATATTTTTTTTTCAATCTATTTCCTCTCGCTTGTTTAGAACAGGCCAATTCAATAGATCTGCTACCACAGTCTGTAATTCTATCATTTGTCATCTTGGCCCTGCCACAAGGTTTTACTATTTTATTTCAGTGAATTCTTCTGTCAGTACTATAATTTTCATGACGTTTTTATAATCTGTGTTTATTATTATTATTTTCTATGTACTTATTACCAAAGAATTTGCAGTTACTTATGAAAGCATTTTTATGGTGATTGCTTTAATTTTTTCCCAGGTAATTCTACCACCTGTGTTACCTCAGGCAAGTATCAATTGACTTTCAATACTCAGGCTGTGGTTATTATGGTTTGGAGTATGAATGGTATTTTTTAAAATTGTGTCCTGTGTGATTGGGCTATTAGTTAGGACTCTGTGTGCCCTATGCAGTTCTTGTAATTTATAGGGCAGTCAACTTGTGTTCCTGAACTAGTTTGAAGTCCAGTAACGGTTGAAGTGACAGACCGCTGCTATGCGGTTCTCTCTAGTGTTGGTTGTAGCTCCTGCTGGTCCCTCCTGGTATCTGATGAGGATATACTCAGGCTGATAAACTGATACCTCTAAGTAAAGGAACAGTGTCAGACTGGGGGACATAAAGGCTTTCCTCTGCTCAAGCTATGCTGTCAGAGATCCCTCTCAGTGATATCTGAAATAACGTCATGCATGTATGCAGATGAGAAAGGTCTGGAGAGGGGATTATGAAATGAACAAAAGAAGTTAATATTGTGTGGTGATATTGTGTTCTCCAAAATATTGTGCACCCTAATAAACTTATCTGGGGTCAGAGAACAGAACAGCCATAATATTAAACGTAGAGGTTAGACAGTGTTAGCACACACCTTTAATCCCAGCATTCCAAAGTCAGAGATCCGTCTGGATCTCTGTGACTTCAAGGCCACACTGGAAACAGCCAGGTGTGGTAACAAGAGCCTTTAATCCCAGGAAGTGATGGCAGGAAGCAGAAAGGTATTCAAGGTATGAGGACAAGGAACAAGAACCTGGCTAAGCTGTTAGGCTTTTGAGCGGCAGTTCAGCTGAGAGGCATCTAGTCTGAGGAAACAGGATCAGCTGAGAAACTGGCGAGGTGAGGAAGTTGTGGCTTGTTCTACTTCTCTGATCTTCCAACTTTAACCCAATACCTGGCTCCAGGTTTGATTTTATTAATAAGACCTTTTAAGATTCATGCTACATCATTGTGCTAGGTTAGTGAGATTGAGAACCTATGACCAAGTGGGGGACTTGAGGTAGCTCACTCCCCTACCACAGAAGAAAGCAGAAAACTTGGACACAGAAAAACCAGGAATCAAGAACTGCAATTTCTTTTTTTCCATTAAATAAGGTGCAGCTTCATCACTTCAGAAAAAAAAAAAAAGGAGGACAAGGGTTGGATATTTGGGGATAGAAGAAGTGGTATAATGCTGTAATTAAGGAGAATAGATGTATGAACAGAGCAGATGTAGGTGGAGATTCATCGGCAGGACTAGCATATTTGAGGTTTGAGCACTCATGGTTCAGAGGCCCTGGCCAGTGTGGCAAGTGTTCTCCAAACTTTGCTGATCCCATCTCAGAACGGAAAGGAGCTGAGCTGCCACAAGGTAGAACTTTGTCAAGAATAGAAGAGTTTTCTCTCTCTCTCTCTCTCTCTCTCTCTCTCTCTCTCTCTCTCTCTCTCCAGATCAGGATAAAGCTCTCAGCTACTGCTCCCACATCTTGCCTGTGTGCTTCCTTCTATACTGGTCATGAACTAACCCTTGGAAACTGTAAGCAAGCCCCAGAGGACTGGTCTCAGTCATGGGCTGTGACCGAGCTAGATAAAGAAAAGAATGAGGAACGGGGTGAATGAGGAGCAAATGGTGTATTTTGGGTTCCAGTTTCAGTTGGGTACCCGAGAGAATGAAATAGAAGGCCAGGAGATGATGAGGGGAGGTTGAAGAACCGGAAGTAGTTTTAAGATTCCAGATAATGAGACAAGATCTACGAAATTACAGAGGGAGTGAATGGGTGAAAGGGAAAAATTCAGAAATAGTGAGAAAAGAAAGGAATGGAGGCTGGGTTTGGAGTGCAACGACTGCTGCCGCCTGTCCATCAAGCCAGAGTGCAGAGAATGATGTGTTCAGGGGAAGAATGACATGAGGGTTGACCAAATTATTGCTATGAGAAGATGTTGGGTAGATGTAAAGAGTATGAAGAGTGTGGTTTGTGGGGTTCCTAAGTCATGTTTGGAAGAAAAAATGTGCTACGGAAAAAGAGAAGAGGATTGTTTTAGGGAGAAGGCAATGGGCAAGGATTATAGGCAGAGATTACACCTCCTTTTCCTCCAGCACCATAGCCTAAGAACGGAGGGGGTGGAAAGAATGTCATGCTGCAGGCATCCAGGAAGTGCAGAGTGGTGAGTGGGATGAAAAGAAAGGATGGGTGGGTCTTCCTAAGAACATTGGAGGTTCCACACATTCACCCCCTTCCTAAGAACACTGGAGGTTCTGCGTGCATTCACCCCAGTCTCTCTCTCTTTTTTTTTTCTGAAGCTAAAAATTTTGGGACTTGTGAGGTTTCTAGAATTCTTTTCCAAAGAATAGATGAACAGCAAAACGTTGAAGAGGACATTTGGTTAAAGACTGGCTGGCACAGCCACTTACTTCCCAGCTCCAGTCTGGGACCAGGGTGAACCTCTTTGGGACTTGGTTACTTCTTTTACCCATTGTTCCATCATGCCTACCCCAAAATTTTATCTTCAAATGCCTTCAATTGTGAACTTTGGTGTTACCTCTGACATGTGCTTTATGGATTTTTTCATGTCCAGAAAAGCCCACATCTGACCATCTTTGTTTTTGAAGTTTGTGTATGAAAGAGTTACCCCTGCTTCAGTCCAGATTCTTACTCTTTATCCTGATTTACTTTCCATAGCACCACACAGTATGACTTGAATTTATGGTGCATATATATATTTTTTTTTCAGCTGTTGACTATTATTTATTTATTTATTTATTATGTATACAGTGTTCTGCCTGTACATATGCCTGAAGGCCAGAAGAGGACACCAGATCACATTACAGATGGTTGTGAGCCATCATGTGGTTGCTGGGAATTGAACTCATGACCTCTGGAAGAACAGCCAGTGCTCTTAACCTCTGAGCCATCTCTCCAGCCCCTAGCTGTTAACTTTCTATGGAAGGCAAAAATTCCAGGTTTTGTGCATTGAACATCAAAATCAGTCTGAGCTTTAAGAAAGGAAAACTTAATAGAAAGATCATTTAGCTTTAATATTTAAAGTTTAATTCCAAGTTGTGGGTTTTCTATTACTTTTATTGAATATTTACATTCTAATAACAATTCTCATTTAATGAAGCTGGTTTACAGGATCTACAATATTTATGGAGTTTACCCTTGTTAATTAGATGGTTCAGCTTTAAAGGAACTGATTATGTTTTCAAGGCTTGATGAGCCTGTTTACTAATTTCCCGTTAAGATCTATCAACTCATTTTAAGAAAGTAGTCAGACAACTATTGCAGAGTCTAATTAGGATGACTTAAAATGAGATTATATAGGCTTATTAAACTCAATTTTTGTTTATACTTACATGACAAATGTGTGATTATAATAACACTAAGAGTCATTTTGATTTGCATTTCCCTTATGGCTAAGGATGTTGAACATCTCCTTAAGTGTTTCTCTGCTATTCAAAATTCTTCTGCTGAGAATTCTCTGTTTAGGTCTGTATACCATTTTTTAATTGGATTATTTGGGTTTTTGATGTCTAGTTTTTTTAGTTCTTTATATAATTTGGAAATCAGTTCTCTGTCAGATATGGAGTTAGTGAAGATTTTTCCCATTCTGAAGATCAGTTCTCTGTCAGATATGGAGTTAGTGAAAATTTTTCCCATTCTGAAGGCTGCCATTTTTCCTATTGACAGTGTCCTTGGCCTTACAGAAGTATTTCAGATTCAGGAGGTCCCATTTATTAACTGTCGATCTTAGTGTCTGTGCTACTGGTGTTATATTCAGGAAGTTGTCTCCTATGTCAATGTGTTCAAGGCTATTCTCCACTTTCTCTTCTATCATGTTCAATGTTACTGGATTAATGATGCCTTTGATCCTCTTGGACTTGAGTTTTGTACGGGGTGATAGATATGGATCTATTTGCATTCTTCTACCTGCCGACATCCAGTTATGCCAGCACCATTTGTTGAAGTTTTTTTTTCCATTGTATAATTTTGGCTTCTTTGTCAAAAATTGGGTGTCCATAGGTTTGTGGATTTATGTCTGGGTCTTCAATTCTATTGATCTGCCTTTCTGTTTTTATGTCAATACTGTTCTGTGAGATTCCATCTTACACCTGTCAGAATGGCTAAGATCAAAAACACAAATGACAGTTTATGCTAGAGAGGATGTGGAGCAAGGGGAACACTCCTCCATTGTTGGTGGAAGTGCAAACTTGTGCAGCTACTTTGGAAATCAATATGGTGGTTTCTCAGGAAATTGGGAATGAATCTACCTCAAGATCCAGATATACCACTCTTGGGCATATACCCAAAGGATGCTCAATCATACCACAAGGACACTTGCTCAACTATGCTCAGAGCAGCTTAATTTGTAATAGCCCAAACCTGGAAACAATGTAGAGGCTCCTTGACCAAAGAATGGATGAAGAAAATCAGGTACATTTACACAATGGAGTTTTACACAGCTGCCAAAGACAATGATATCAAGACATTTTAAGGCAAATGGATGAAACTAGAAAAAAAATCACCTTTAGTGAGGTAACCCAGACCCAGAAAGATAAATATAGTATATACTCACTTATAAGTAGATATTAGCTGTAAAGAATAACCATGTTACAATCCACAGACTCAGAGAGATTAGGGAACAAGGAGAGCCCAAGGTGGGATGCATGGAACTCCCTGGGAAGGAGAAATAGAAGAAATCTGCTGGGTGGACTGGGGGTGGGTAAAGATGGGAACTTGAGGGATCAGATTGGGAGTGGATGGAAGGGGATGTTCTGTATGACAAATATGTTAGTAAATAAAGCACTGATTGACCAGTACCCAGACAGGAAGTATAGGCGTGACTAACAGAGAGGAGAATTGAGGGAACAGGAAGGTGGAGCAAGAGACACTGCCAGCCACCGCCAGGACAAGCAGCATGTAAAGATGCCGGTGAGCCACGAGTCACGTGGCAAGGTATAGATTTATAAAAACGGGTTAGTTTAAGATATAAGAACAGTTAGCAAGAAGCCTGCCATGGCCACACAGTTTATAAGTAATATAAG